>ML798952.1:61168-77421 GCA_009831015.1 Picea engelmannii
CCATGATTTTGACTATTTTAAGTTATAAGTCAATGGAATTCACTGAAGAGGTCATTTTGGGCACATTACTTGGAGGAACCTCTCAGTGTAATATCTCATTGGAATCGGGAGGAGAAACACTACAGGATGGGATGGCTAGAAGTGACTTTCAGTGGTTAGGGAAGCCACAAGGAGAGATAAGGATCTTTTTAGAGGTAAAAAGGTTAATTAATTAATTAAAGTGATTTAACTAATTAATTAAATATTAATCAAATGAAAGTCACTTTGGAGGGACAAGGTGAGCCAAAAGTATAAAGGAAAGGCAAGGGCCTCTTCTCATTCATTCATGTATGTTTATCTTTTGATATATGGCTTTAGCTAGTGAGCCCAACATTGGGGGTTTTGAGGGTTTTGACATAACAAACCCTAGAGGACGATTCGGTGGTGAAAGATTCCACCTAGCTTGTCCCAAGCTTGGTATCGGAGATGCAATACTCTCTCACACCATTCTAGTTCCAGATCTACTCAATTGCAGGGGGATTCTACATCAGTTTCATGTGCAGATAGAGAGAGGGCTAACCAGTTGAGGTATTCCAGCAAGAGGGGCGCACCATCCTTGGATAGAGATTCATTGTAGGAGATTGGCAGGGTTTTTGGAGATTCCGTCACTTGGGTTCTTCTTGCAGGGTCTTCACCATCATTCCTAGTGCTTTCTAAGAGAGTTTCATGGTTTAGATTATTTCTTAGAGCTGTGGGACGAATTGAAGAGAAGGAGGGCGTTTCTGAGATTCAGATCTAGTCAGTTTGGAGGAGTTATACTTCAAATATGACCCTGAGACTTCACCTAGTGACTTGCAGTGTCTCGATCTATATTTTTGGAGAGTTTCATAGCATTTGGAGGCCTCCTTCAGCAGGGCTGAATTATCTAGGGCTTCAGTCATCCAGTGGGGCGCACCATTCAGTGGGGGATTTCAGATCTACAGATATTGAGAGGGATCTTGGAGATTCGGGATCCTGGGTTGTTCTTACCATCACCCGATCTATCATTTGGCATATTTCTTAGGGTGATTGGACACTTTTGGCAGTAGGGCCGAATTATTGAGGGTTTCAACCTTCTATTGGAGTGTGGCATTCTTCAACTGGAGAGTTTGGCATTCAGATCTGCTTGTATTGATCTTCATTTCTTATTTAGCCTTTGGAGGTATCTTTTGTATTAGCGGGAGCATTTTGTAGCAGCTCTTATCTATTGTCTATCTTCTTGGCCATCTCTTGAACATTCCAGATCGGCATCTTCATTGTAGCAGGTTTCTCTATTTTATGACTAAAGAAGATTTGAGATGTTTTGGCTTGTCTATCTTATTGCATATGGTTGAGGTATGTTCCATGGTTATCTCTTTCTGTTATTTGTTGCATACACACATATAAACACATCTAGAAAAATAGATCAACAAACTGTTTGACGAAATACCACAACCAGAAAAACTTTTAAAAGACACCAAAACAAGTGATAATCCTTGCATAATGGCTTGGGATCATTACAGTCTGTAATGTCCCCACTTTGGGACATCATCACAATGCAGAGGGTTATGATGACCACAGTAGCCAGATGGAGGTTATAGTGAGTACAGGGGAATTTAAGAGGCATTGTGGGGTCCAACTTGCATTGATGATCATATTCCATCATTATGAGCCATTCCGCACAGATTGTCTTTGGTTTCGTTGCATTCCGACGATTTCCATAATTTTGACTATTTTAAGCTATAAGTCAATGGAATTCACTGAAGAGGTCATTTTGGGCACATTACTTGGAGGAACCTATCAGTGTAATAGCTCATTGGAATCGGGAGGAGAAACACTACAGGATGGGATGGCTAGAAGTGACTTTCAGTGGTTAGGGAAGCCACAAGGAGAGATAAGGATCTTTTTAGAGGTAAAAAGGTTAATTAATTAATTAAATTGACTTAATTAATTAATTAAATATTGATAAAATGAAAGTCACTTTGGAGGGACAAGCTGAGCCAAAAGTATAAAGGAAAGGCAAGGGCCTCTTCTCATTCATTCATGTATGATCTTATTTTGATTTCTGGCTTATAGCTAGTGAGCCCAACATTGGGGGTTTTGAGGGTTTTGACTTAACAAACCCTAGAGAATGATTTGGTGGTGAAAGATTCCACCTAGCTTGTCCCAAGCTTGGTCTCAGAGATGAAATAATATCCCACACCATTTTAGTCAGATCTACATCAGTGCAGGAGGTTCTGCACAACCACATGCATAGGAAGAGGAGGAGGGTGCACCATTGGGGGTTTCCAGCAAAGGGGGCGCACCATCCTTGGAGAGAGATTCATTGTAGGAGATTGGCAAGGCTGTTGAGGATTCTATCACTTGGGTTTTCATTACAAGGCCTTGGACATCAGATCTAGTGCTTTCTGAGATAGTTGTATGGGTCAGATTATTTCTTGAGCAGTGGGGCGAATTGAAGAGAAGGAGGGCATTTTTGAGATCTAGATCTAGTCCGTTTGGAGGGGTTACACTTTAGATCTGACCCTGAGACTTCACCTAGTGACTTCCAGTGTCCCGATCTATATTTCTAGAGAGTTTTAGAGCATTTGGAGGCCTCCTTCAACAGGGCCGAATTATCTAGGGCTTCAGTCATCCAGTGGGGCGCACCATTGAGTGGGGGATTTCAGATCTACAAAGATTGAGAGGGATCTTGGAGATTCGGGCACCTGGGTTGTTCTTACCATCACCCGATCTATCAGTTGGAATATTTCTTAGGTTGATTGGACACTTTTGGTAGCTGGGTCGAGTTATTGAGGGTTTCAGCCTTCTATTGGAGCGTGGCACTCTTCAGCTGGAGAGTTTGGCATTCAGATCTGCTTGTATTGATCTTCATTTCTTATTCATCCTTTGGAGGTATATTTTGTATTAGCGGGAGAATTTTGTAGAAGCTCTTATATATTGTCTATCTTCTTGGCCATCGGTTGAGCATTCCATATCGACATCTTCATTGTAGCAGGTTTCTCTATTTTATGAATAAAGAAGAATTGAAATGTTTTGTCTTGTCTATCTTATTGCATATGGTTGAGGTATGTTCCATGGTTGTCTCTTTATGTTATTTGTTGCATACATACATATAAACACATCTAAAAAATTAGATCAACAAAGTGTTTGACGAAATACCTCACTCAGAAAAAGTTTTAAAAAGACACCAAAATAGTGATGATCCTTGCATAATGGATTGGGATCATTACAGTAGGGCTTATCATGGATGATTTTAGGGGATAAATTTTTCTCATGGGCTAATTTTCGATGGTTTTTCCAAAAATGAGATTCGCTATTTTAAAAATGATTCACCCAAATTCTATAGGATAAAATTATTTTACCTTAAAAATCGCCAAAATTTTATAAAAACTATATAAAATCCTTATAAATTTGAATATTTTTAAAATAATATCGTCAAACATTTATAGTTGGCATATGAAGGATTAGTAAGATTCGCCAAGGTTTCTACATTTTAAAACAAAATTCCATCCTTAAAATCATCCCTAGGGCTTATAATATGGTGCAATGTAGTGTACTCTATAAGAACAATCTCTATGCCAAACCTCAAAATGGATAGTACCATATCTTGTATAGGGGTTATAGGGGTAAAATAAGTCTTAGGTTAGTGGGTATAGAGGTTATAGGGGTAAAATAAGTCTTAGGTATGACAAGCATTTTGTTGAGCATTGAATAAAGTGGTTATAGATTTATCGTTTATCATGATTAGTAGGTAAAGGGTAGAGGGATAGCTCTTTAGGGATTATAGGTTAGAGTTTAGGTTTTAACAATTGTATTGGTCGGGAGTTAGGTGTTATAGGGCTTATATATTATATACATTACTAATTATACTTAATCAAATTTAAGGATTAAGACTAAAAGGTGTTAGTATAATAGGGAATATAAGTGTTCAAGGTTACAAAGTTTAAAAATTAGGGCTTAGTAGTATGGGTTATTGTTTGTAGAATTTATAGTGGTTATAGATTATACAAGTTAGGAGAAAGGGATTATAGTCATTATAGGTGTCAGGGATAATGATTTTTATGGGTTTGGGTCTCATAGAGTTTATAATGGTTAGGGTAATATGTTTAGAAATTAGAGTTATAGGGGTTAGGGATTCGAGTCTATAATGTCATGGTTTGGACATTATAAACTAAATGTGTTTTAGGTTATAAAGGTTATGGGTTTCTGAATTCATGGAAAATTCTATATAGTTATTAGTTGACAAGGCTAATATTTGTTAAGGCATATAAGGGTTAGGAATTAAGGTCATTGTGGTATGTAGGTTCATAGCAATTATGGGTTATAAGGGTTAGTTGCTAATGGTTATGGGGGTTATGGGTAAGGGGTTAATGCACTTAGGGGATACCATTATAAGGGTTAGTGGTCATACATTTCAGTGACTAGGTGTTAGAGGGATATAGGGGTTGAAGTAGTTATAGGTAATAAGTTTCAAAATTAGAATTATATGCATTAGAGATTAGGGTTATAAGGGTTATGCTTGGACATTATGGAATAAAAGTGTTATAGGTTTAGGGTTCCATGGGTTAATTTATATTAGTTATTAGTTGATAAGGGTTATAATTTCTAAGGGATATAGGGGCTGTGGATTAAGTTTTATAGACGTTTAGGGTGAAATATGTGAGTCACGCTAATTATAATGGTTAGGGATTGTACAAGGGATTTGGGATTACAAGAGTTTGAGGTTAGATATTATGAGTGTTAAGACTTATATAATTTAAGAATGAGACATTATTGGGGATAAAGGTTAAAGGGGTTTGGGTATGTAGAATTTAGAGGATTTTTCATAGGTTTATATATTTTAAGGGATAAAGGGTTATGGGTTAAATGGGTTAGTGAGTTTATAGATTAGGAGTTAAAGGGGTTAGTGGGTTTATGGATTAAGGGTTATATGAATTATGAGTTAGGTGTTAAGGCATATAAGGTTTAAGGGTAATAGGGGCTATAAGTGTTAATGGTTTCAAGAATTATATGGATTAGAGGATATTGGTTAGAGACTATTTGTTTAGGGTTTTTTATTTGGATGGTTTTATGTATTAATGGTTATTGGTTAGGAATTATGAGGGATGAGAATTATGGATAATTAATGTGAATGGTTAAAATCAATGTTTCAAACATCGATATCGACATCGACAAAATATTGCCAAGGGTCCGAAGACAAAAATATTGGCAAGATCAGGAAAAATATCGGATAATGTTGTAAGAATGAAAATATCGACATATTTTATAGTTTAGGATTGTCATGGTTTATATGGGTTCATGGTTATAGAGGTTAAATGGGTAATGGGTTTTAGAATTTGTGGCTTGGAGAAAATAGCAATTATAGCAATCAAGGGTTATAATAATTAAAAATTAAGGGTTAGAATGATTATATTGGATAGTAGTTATTTTGGTTAGGGTGTATGGTTCATGGGTTATCATAGACTAGATTTTTAGGATTAGAGGTCATACTTGTTCATCTTAGGTATTCTAAGGGTTATAGGGTTCATAGCGATTATGGGTTAAGGCATATAAAGGTTAGGGATTAAGGTCATTGTGGTATGTGGGTTCATAGTGATTATAGGTTATAAGGGTTAGTTTCTAATGGTTGTGGGGGTTATGGGTAAGGGGTTAATGGAATTAGGGGATACCATTATAAGGGTTAGTGGTGATACATTTCAGTGCCTAGGGGTTAGAGGGATATAGGGGTTGAAGTAGTTATAGGTAATAGCTTTCAAAATTAGAATTTTATGCATTAGAGATTAGGGTTATAAGGGTTATGCTTGGACATTATGGAATAAAAGTGTTATAGGTTTAGGGTTCCATGGGTTAATTGTTGATTAAGGTTGGTTGTCATTGATGTCAACCCTTGAAGAAAGCCCTATAGCACAAAGGTTGGGTAATGGACCCAAGATTTTTTGATGTAAAGATGATGTGTTATTGTCTTGTCATGGTTGATAATAAGTATAAATGTATGAACTCCAAAGTGTTCCCCTTATGGTGAAATCCCTCACGGGTAGACACTTTGCAGATTGAATTATCCTAGAAGTATGGTTAGAGAACCCATGACTATTTGTGGAATAATGAGATGAAGGTTAGTGAAATTGTCAGTGAAAATATTCTATATGGATAGTTCTTTTCGTTCCATTTCCGGTGGTATGTGGAACATCACATAATGCCTCACGGTTAGAGAGTTATGTCCATGAGAAGTTGGAGAACCCATGTTTGGGTAATGGACCCAATTTTGTTTTATGGATAACAATACGAGTTTTGATATATTTTCAGGTAATAATATTATACATGGATATTACATGTCATTCCATTTTTGGTGGTATGTGGAACATCACATAACTCCCCACGGTTTGAGAGTTATGGCCTTACGAAGTTGGAGAACCCTCGTATGTCATCTAGAAGCCCCAAAAGGTCAAAGTAGTCAAAGTGGTTTAAGAGTTTTTAAATGGTAAATAATAAAGTGAAGTGATCAGTGTATTATAATTTAAAGTGAATAAAAAATAAATTATTTCAATAATAAATTTAATGGAGAAATTAGAAGTGGGTTAACCTTAAAATAAGGAAAGTGGGTAAAGTGACCTAGAAGATGTTTTTAAGGAAGCTACTTGGAGAGTATAAATAAGAGGCAAGGCTCTCTCATTTTAGACACACTTGAGAATATTTAATACCTATAGGTATCTGAGGTAACCAAAGGATATATAAGACAAATTTCTGAGGAAAGTGAAGAAAAGAAGGTCGGAATTCAAGGAAGGATAAATTCTTTTGATGATGCTTTCTAAGGTATGTTTTTTTTAGGTCATCTCAACATTTTTGTAATAACGTTTTTTATAGAATGATTCAGACCTCAAATTTCTATTCCATTGATGAAACATATCCAAGTATCTTTGGTAAAAAATTCATCTTGTGGGTCATTTTATTTTTGGAGTTACACTCCGTGGAAAATAGGGTTTGTAGCTAGTCCTGAAACTAGTCCAAAACAGGTGTTTCGGGTAAACACGTCATAACTTATTCATAACAGATACAATGTCAGTGAAAACAAATTTTTTGGTTAGAGTACAGTGTTTAGTATGTTTTGTAACATTTTCATATCAATTCAACAAATATTTTGTGCAGGGCATGCTCTACAAGGTCTCTCTCTAGAATAAGACAGATTTCAGAAAGGTATTTCATTTTTGCTATAACTCCTTTTCTGAGAGGTTCCAAGTAGTGACACCTTGATTAATTGCATAAAACACACTGAAGAACATTTTGTATCAGTTTCAGATCTTTATTCATTACAGGTACAAAGTTATCATCATTTCAAGTTAGGGTTGTTGACTAATCCAAAAACTAGTCATGTGAGAAGTTTGATGAAGATGGTAGTCTCTTATTGTCAAAGTTAAGGAAGGTTTGCATGTATGTGATCATATACACTAGGTCTATTATAGATTTACAAATCATATTTGAATGATGAAATTTATGAGGTCTTTTGGTTAACGTACATGTTGGGTACATGGTTGATACAAGCAATTGATGAGTTGGCACATACATGAGGTGTATAGTTGATGATGTTGGTACATATTGATGGTTCATAGTTGATGAGTAGTTGGCACATGATTGGTACATACTTAGTGCATGGTTGGATGCACTTGTTTTTGGTACAGGTTGATTACAAGTTGTTTGGTATAGGTTGGTGCATGGTTGATGCACTTGTTTATGGTACACGTTGATTACAGGTTGAGGTACAGGTTGATGCATCGTTGATGCATGTTCCAGGTTTATTGGTATAGGTTTATAGTGGTATATCTCACAGTGATAGTGTGACAGTGGTTCCATCATTCTACTTCTACTTCAGGGCGATTGGACGGGGCAAGGGAAGGTGGTTGTATCCACGTTCTAGTTGTATCCAAAGAACATAGGGGGTTGTAGCCTCCTTCTAGTTGTAACCATAGAATTGGGGAGTTGGAGCTTCCCTCAGGTTGTAGCCTGAGAAACTAGGGGGTTGGAGACTCCTTCCAGTTGCAGCTGGGAAAAAAATAAAGTTGGTGCTTCCAATGAATGTAATTCTTCAAGACATATAAGAAAAAGCATTATATGGTTTTCTCCTACTTTGGGTTTCCACGTAAAACAAGGGTGTACTGTGTATGTGTATGATTGTTCATTTGTTCATTGCTTATTTACTCTGGAGTTATTGGATGATAATGCTACATTGATATAACACTTGGATTATATGGTCAAAAAGGATTAAAATGATCTATTACTGATTCACCCCCCCTCTCAATAATCCAACAATTGGTTTCAGAGTAGGTTCCTTCAGAAATCAGTTTAACCACTGAAAGGTAGATCATGGAGAGAAACAACTTGTAAAAAAATGGAATACCACAGTTTGATGGACAAAAGTATTTTTTTTGGAGCATAAGGATGAAGACATATATGCATGCATAGGGATTTCAAGTTTGGCAATCAATTGTAGATGGATACACAACACCAACAGTTCCACCAACAAATGACAAAGCTGTGAAACTTGGTGAGAATAATTCCAAAGCCAAAAATGCACTTTTTAATGGTCTCAGTGATATGGTATTCACCAAAGTTGCACATTGTAAATCTATTAAAGATATTTGGGACAAGCTTCAAAATATTTATGAAGGAGATAAAAAGGTCAAAACAACAAAGCTTCAAACTTACAAAGGTCAGTTCAAACAACTAAAATTGAAGGAAGATGAAAATATTGCAGCCTACTTCTTACGATTCGATGAAACAGTGAATGCAATCATAGGATTGGGAGAAGAAATTGAAGAATCTGTAATTGTTCAAAAGGTACTAAGATCTCTTCCTATGAGATTCAACCCTAATATATCATCACTAAAAGAAATATCAGATATAAACTCAATAAGCATCGATGAACTGCATGGAATCTTCACAGCATATCAAATGAGAAATGAATAGGAAAATCCAGATGTTAAAGAAGCAGCCTTCAAATAATCCAAAATATCAAAGCAAAAGAAACAACAACAAGAAGAATATAGCAGCAACAGTGACATCTCAGGAGATGATGAAAAAGTGGCCAACTTCGTTGAAAGACTGAACAAGGGAACCAATGGTAGGTATAGAGGTAAGCTTCCTTTAATTTTTTTAAATTGTGATGGTATTGGTCACTTTTCTAACAAATGTCCTCATAAGAAAAAGAGAAATGACAAAGGTTACTCAAAAGGCAAACACACATATAAAGGCAAAAGAACTACAAAGAAATTTTTCAAGAAAATATTATGCACCAAAGAATACAACTCATTATCAGATGAAGATGAAGTCAGTGACAGTGAGACAGGAAGAGTTCTATTCATGGCAATGAAAGACTCTGGCAAATAAGAATATGAAGAAGTCGAAGAAGGATATGAAGAATCCGAAGAAGAAATTGAAGAGGCATAAGTTGACTATCGAGAAGAATTAATGTGTGCCATAGAAGTTATCAGAAGAGAAAAGAAGAAAAAAAAACTGCGAGTAGAACTAGACAAGAAAAAGGACACTCGAGAACTAGAACAAATGATCACAAAGTTGGAGGTTAAAATAGAAGAAGATAAAAGAATTGAAGAAGCACTCAAAGAACAACTAGAAGAAAAGGACAAGATCATTGGAAACTTGGAAGCAGAGATTGTCACACTAAGAAAGGATGTTCAAAAGAAAATATGCAGAATAGCTCAAAAGTTCTGGATGACATTATCAACAGTAAAAAATCTCATCTTGACAAGTCCGGACTTGGATACAATCAGACATAAAAGGGATCAAACTCCAAAACAACATATCAAGAAACAAATCCAAAACGATATGCAGAAACAATCAAAGGGGATAGGAATATATACAAGGAATATTATAGGGACACTCCTCCACCGAGAAGATTCAGATTTCATAATCAACAACATACAGATAGGCCTAAAGAAGAAGAAGGATTCATTAGAGCACCTCCTTTCAAAAGATCTTCAATGTCTAGGTATCAAACTATATCTTTTGGTTTATGTTATGCATGTAATAATTTTGGACATAAAGTTGTGAATTGTAGAGCTAACAACAGGAACAATAACAAATTTGAGAATCATACACAAAGGGGTTATTCAAGAATACCTAGTGAAACACAAAGAATAAGTTACAACAGGTTTGAATCTTTGAGCACTGAAGTGGAATTTTACAAATGTAACAATTTTGGACACGTGGCCAAAAATTGCAGAATGGCAGTCCCTCCTAAAGAACCTCAATAGGATAACAATATTCATAGACAAGAACTTCAGAAAATGGCATGGATAAGAAAGCAAGATCAGTATAGCAATGAAGAATGCACAGTCACTCTACAAGCTAAGCAGAAGAAACATGGTTGGTATGTTGAAAACGGGTGTTCAAAACACATGACAGGTGATAGAGACAAATTTCTTACATTGTGAAAGGAAAGAAATGGATCAATCTCCTTCGGAAATGAAAATTCAGCCAAAATCATTGGAGAAGGCATAGTCTGAATTGGGAACAAGAATAAAAAGGCACAAAATGTTCTACTAGTAGAATATATGAAACATAATATTCTAAGTGTGAGTCAAATGCGTGACCAAGGTCATAAAGTTACTTTTGATTCACAAAAGTGTGAGATAAGAAGAGAAAGTCCAGGGAAATTGGTCGGTACAGTTGCAAGAACTTCAAACAACATTTATATGTTAAGTGAAATTGGAAATGAAAAGTGTTGTCTAGGAAAGGAAGATGAAAGTTGGATATGGCACAGAAGATGGGTCACATGCATTTTGATAACCTTGTCAAAGTCAACAAAAGATAAGCAGACAGAGAAGTTCCCCAGATCACGAAACCAACCAACACTTTATGCAAGCATTGTCAACAAGGAAAGAAAACAAAGACCAAGTTCAAATCAAAGGAATATTCAACAACAATACCACTAGAAATTGTGCATACTAATCTAATTGGACCAACTACAAAAAGGGCTTAAAAGGTGAGACATACATTATGTTATTAGTTGTTGATTATACAAGAATGACCGCAGTTTTCTTTCTCAAGAACAAGTCCGAAGCTTTTGAAAACTTCAAGATATATAAGGAAATGGTTTAAAATGAGATGGATTCAAGATTAAATGCTTGAGATCTGATAATGGAGGAGAGTTCACTTCAAAGGAATTTATGGACTACTACAATAGTCATGGAATAAAAATGCAATTCTCCGTTACTAGGACACCTCAACAGAATGGAGTTGTTGAAAGAAATAATAGGACAGTATAGGAAATGGCTCAAACAATGATAATGGATTCAAAATTGATAGATATATTTTGGACAGAGGCAGTGCATACAACAGTTCACATTAAAAACAGATTAATGCTCAGAAACAACACTTATAAAACTCCCTACGAGCTATGGAAAGGAAGACCAGCAAATGTGAACCACTTTAGAGTTTTTGGAAGCAAATGCTACATCAAAAGAGAAAATTGAAGAATGGGAAAGTTTGACTCTCGTGTGGAAAAAGGATTACTTGTCGGCTACTCAAGTACAAGGAAAACATACAAGTGTTACAATCTAAGATTGAACAAAGTTGTGGAAAGCATCGACGTAACAATTGATAAAATAGCCAGACTAGAATCAAAGGAAGAAGAAAACAAATCAATGGAACAACTTTTCGAAGAAGAAGAAGCTACAGAAGATGAAGTAGAAGAGGAATATGAAGAGAATCTGACAGAAACAGAAGAGAAAGTTCAACATGTATCTCCAAAGACACCTAGCAAACGAGTACAGAAAAATCATACTTCAGATCAGATTATTGGAAACAAAGATACAGGAGTTGAGACTAGAAAAAACATTTGTTCACCAGAACAAACACACCTAGCACTCTTATCTACAATTGAACCAAACTATTTGGAAGAAGCCAATAAGGATGAATTTTGGAATAAGGCCATGAATGAAGAATTGGATCAAATAGATAAAAATGACACTTGGGAACTGGTTCCAAGACCAAAGAATAAGAAGGTGATCAACACAAAATGGGTTTTTAGGAATAAATTAAATGAAGATGGACAAGTTACAAGGAACAAAGCTAGATTGGTATGTAGAGGATATGCACAGATTGAAGGAATCGACTTTGAAGAGACATTTGCCCGAATTTCTAGAATGGAAGCAATTCAGTTTCTTTTATCCTATGCATGCTCCAAAAATATTAAAGTATATCAGATGGACATAAAAACATATTTTATGAATGGGGAACTTAAAGAATAAGTTTACATTGAACAACTAGAAGGATTTCAATTGTCAGAGAATGCATATTATGTGTGTAAATTAAAGAAGGCCTTGTATAGTCTAAAACAGGCTCCTAGAGCATGGTACTCTAGACTGGATAAGTATCTACAGCATGAAGGGTTTAGAAAAGGAAGTGCAGATTGCAACCTCTGCATCAAGTTAAGTGAAGGTAACATTTTATTAATTCGAGTTTATGTTTATGATCTATTATTTTTGGTAGTGATGATGACAGGTTAAGACAGAAATTTGCAAAACATATGCAGAACGAATTTGAAATTTCGTTACTTGGAGAACTATCCTTCTTTTTGGGACTTCAAATACGTCAAAGAAACCAAGGAATCTTTATTTCTCAAACCAAGTATATCAGAGAAATGTTAAAGAGGTTCGGAATGGAAGATTGCAAACCAGTTATCACTTCCATGCAAACCAGTTGCAAGTTGAGAAAAGATGATGATTCAAAGTCTACAGATCAGAGACAATAAAGGTCAATGATTGGTAGCCTACTATATGTGACAACATCTAGACCAGATGTAATGTAGGAAGTTGGACAGGTGTAATGATTTCGAGCAACACCAAAGGAGTCACATGTGTTAGCAGTGAAGAGGATTTTAAGATAACTCAAAGGAACAGAAGATTTTGGATTTTGGTATCCAAAAAGAAAGGATATATCACTTATTACCTACACAGATGTAGATTGGGCAGGTTGTATTCATGACCGATGAAGCACCAGTGAAGTAGAATTCTACTTGGGTGAGTGTTTAGTATCATGTCTAAGCAAGAAACAATCATCAATATATTTATCTACATCTGAGGCAGAGTATATTGCAGCAACATCATGTTGTACACAGGTTCTTTGGATGAAACAAACTCTAACAGATATACAGGTTGAGTATGATCAATCCATTCCAATATATTGTGATAATACAAGTGCCATCAGTATCTCGAAGAACCCGATGATGCACTCCAAGATGAAGCACATTCCAATAAAGTATCACTTTTTACGGGACTAGGTTGCAGAAAAGAACATCAGAGTTGAGTATGTGGGCACAAAAGAACAAGTGGCAGACATCTTCACAAAACCACTTCCACAGGAATCCTTTGAATATCTTCCCCAGAGACTTGGAGTTATTTCTACTCCAAAATGAATTCTTTTTGAATGCTTATCTTATATGTCTTAGATTTACATGAGGAAGCACCATAAGAGGATAGTTCAATCAGGGGGAGAAACACCAGATGGAAAGATACCTTTTCCATTGATGACAAAGGGAGAGAGATTTATCAGATGCAAAGGAAAGAGGCATGGTTCAAGGGGGAGCATGATTGATATGATTTCAGTATTTTATCAGAGTGTTTCCATCAATGCCAAAGGGGGAGATTGTTAATTAAGGTTGGTTCTCATTGATGTCAACCCTTGAAGAAAGCCATGTAGCACAAAGGTTGCGTAATGGACCCAAGATTGTTTGATGAAAAGATGAATCATTATTGTCTTGTCATGGTTGATAATACGTATAAATGCATGAACTCCAAAGTGGTCCCCTTATGGAGAAATCCCTCACGGGAAGACGCTTTGTGGATTGTGTTATCCTAGAAGTATGGTTAGATAACCCATGACTATTTGTAGAATAATGAGATCAAGGTCAGTGAATTTGTTAGTGAAACTATCCTATATGGATATTTATTGTCATTCCATTTCCGGTGGTATGTGTAACGTCACATAACTCCTCACGGTTAGAGATTTATGGCCATGAGAAGTTGGAGAACCCAGGTTTGCGTAATGGACCCAAGTTTGTTTGATGGATAACGGTATTAGTTTTGATATATTTTCAAGTAATACTATTCTATATGGATATTACATGTCATTCCATTTTTGGTGGTATGTGGAACGTCACATAACTCCTCACGGTTTGAGAGTTATGGCCTTACGAAGTTGGAGGACCCTCGTATGTCATCTAAAAGCCCCAAAAGGTCAAAGTAGTCAAAGTGGTTTAAGATTTTTTAAAAGTTAAATAATAAAGTGAAGTGATTAGTGTATTATAATTCAAAGTGAATACAAAATAAATTATTTCAATAATAAATTTAATGGAGAAATTAGAAGTGGGTTAACCCTAAAATAAGGAATGTGGGTAAAGTGACCTAGAAGATGTTTTTAAGGAAGCTACTTGGAGAGTATAAATAAGAGGCAAGGCTCTCTCATTTTAGACACACTTGAGAATAGTTAATACCTATAGGTTTCTGAGGTAACCAAAGGATATATAAGCTGAATTTCTGAGGAAAGTGAAGAAAAGAAGACCGAAATTCAAGGAAGGATAAATTATTTTGATGATGCTTTCTAAGGTATGTTTTTTTTCAGGTCATCTCAACATTTTTGCAATAACTTTTTTTCTAAAATGATTCAGACCTTGAAATTTCTATTCCATTGATAAAACATATCAAATTATCTGTGGTAAAAAATTAATCTTGTGTGTCATTTTATTTGTGGCGTTACACTCTACGGAAAATAGGTTTTGTGGCTAGTCCTGAAATTAGTTAAAAACAAGTGTTTCGGGTAAAAACGTCATAAATTCTACATAACAAATACAATTTAAGTGAAACCAAATATGTTGGTTAGAGTACAATCTTTAGTATGTTGTGCAACATTTTCTGATCGATTCAACAAATATTTTGTGTGGGGCATGCTCTACAAGGTCTCTCTCTAGAATAAGTCAGATTTCAAAAAGGTATGCCATTTTTTCTGTAACTCTTTTTCTGAGAGGTTCCAAGTAGTGACACCTGGAGGAATTGCATTAAACACAATGAAGAACACTTTTTATCAATTTCTGATATTTATTCATTACAGGTACAAATTTATCATCATTTCAAGTTAGGGTTGTTGACTAATCCAAAAACTAGTCATGTGAGAAGTTTGATGAAGATGGTAGTCTCTTGTTGTCAAAGTTAAGGAAGGTTTGCAAGTATGTGATCATATACACCAAGTCTATTACAGAGTTACAAATCATATTTGGGTGATGAAATTGATGAGGTCTTTTGGTTAAGGTACATGTTAGGTACATGGTTGATACAAGCAGTTGATGAGTTGGCACATACATGAGGTCTATAGTTGATGATGTTGGTACATATTGATGAGTCATAGTTGATGAGTAGTTGACACATGATTGGCACATACTTGGTACATGGTTGGATGCACGTGTTTATGGTACAAGTTGATTACAATTTGTTTGGTACAGGTTGGTGCATGGTTGATGCACTTGTTTATGGTACAAATTGATTACAGGTTGAGGTACAAGTTGATGCATGGTTCAGGTTTATTGGTACAGGTTTACAGTGGTATATCTCACAGTGATAGTGTAAAAGTGGTTCCATCATTCTACTTCTACTTTAGGGCAGTTGGATGGGGCAAGGACAGGTGATTGTAGCCACCTTCCAGTTGTATCCAGAGAACATAGGGGGTTGTAGCCTCCTTCTGGTTGTAGCCAGAGAATTGTAGAGTTGGAGCTTCCCTTAGGTTGTAGCCTGAGAAACTAGGGGGTTGGAGCCTCCTTCCAGTTGCAGCTGGAAAACAAAGGAAGTTGGTGCTTCCAATGAATGTAATTCTTCAAGACATATAAGAAAAAGCATTCTGTGGTTTTCTCCCGCTTTGGGTTTCCACATAAAACACTGGTGTACTGTGTATGTGTATGATTGTTCATTTGTTCATTGCTTATTTACTTTGCAGTTATTGGATGATAATGCTACATTGATATAACACTTGGATTATATGGTAAAAAAGGATTAAAATTCTCTATTATTGATTCACCCGCCCTCTCAACAATCCAACATTAATTTATATTAGTTATTAGTTGATAGGGATTATAATTGTTAAGGGATATAGGGGTTGTGGATTAAGTTTTATAGAGGTTTAGGGTGAAATATGTGAGTCACACTAATTATAATGGTTAGGGATTGTACAAGGGATTTGGGGTTACAAGAGTTTGA
>ML798952.1:111771-126145 GCA_009831015.1 Picea engelmannii
AAATATTATTAGAATGAGATCTTACAAGCACACTAGATCAATTCAATCCATCTACCATTAATAAAAAAACTTGTAACTCACCCATGAGATCAAACCATAATAATAGTGTTAGAAGGAAGTTACCCTCTAGGCCTAGACATAGATTCATATGCACATTACACCCACTAAACTCCATTCTCAAATATAATGGAACCAATTGAACTCCAGATAAACCTCCTCTTCTTGTATGTGATCTCCATTCTACGGAAATCACATAAACTGTGATGAACAACATGACAATAGTTGTACTAAAAGCGTATTTTTTCATAATACACCTCATGAGAGCACCTCTTCTCTTGGCATTATATAACTCATGGTAGGATTAGTAGATCCTACCATACAGTATAGTGACATCAACATTGTATAAATTATTTAGAAACATGCAATTATTAGAGAGTAATGCACAACAGGTTCATATATATCCATGTCATCATGGTGATGTTATCAAGTCATTTTGTTGGGGCATGGACCAATCATAGGTTTCCACATATCATTGATTATGTCATCAATTTAGATTTAAGGAGACAAGTGATACCTTCAGGAGATGACACATGGCATTCTTTCACATATGGATTAAAAATATATGTCATTCTCTTTTTCATCAAAATATATCTAAGTGTTGACTTCTAGATTTGAAGTGAAGTTTAAATGGATTTCATACAAATTTTCTATCAGATGAGTTGATCATCCTTCACATATCATGTTGTAGGATTTGGCATGGTTTTCTCCATGGGATTGACACGTCTCTTAATTGAATTTAATAAAATTTTAAGTTTCAACATACATATTGATTCGATACTTTATGTTTTGTAGATTCCATGACCTTTGGAATAGACCCACACTTATTTATGGAGGATTTAATAACACTTTAGGTCTAGAAATAACTAGGTGAATTTAAAATATTGAAACAAATAAAACAGAACTTGCATATGTCATTGCTAACAAAGCATCTTGAAAATTGGTCTCATTCACTTAGTTTCCTTGAAAAAAAACTTGAAGTTGAATGAGACTATTTTAGTGCACAATGAATTCCATATGGTTAATGATTGTATTTGAATCTCTCACTACAACCAACAATTGAGCACATGAACCTTTAGAAATTTTCAATCCTTTCCAAAGTGCATAAGAATTTTCTTCGTTGTTGGAAAAAACACCAAGTATGCAAAAAATGTTATTAATATAAATAATAAATAATGTCAATGTTTTCTATTAATAGTTATTAATATGGTAATATTAATATTAATATTGCCACCTAAAATATTTTTTTTAATTTTTTTTTAAATAAATATTTTTCATCTCGCTTTCAACGACAATAATATACCTGCGACGCATTTTCTATATAAACAAAGAAATGTTGTCGTCGCAAGTGAGACGACCATAAAATTCCTGCGACACATTTACTATATAAACAAATAAATGTTGTCGTCGCAAGTTAGACGACCATAAAATTCCTGTGACGCATTTTCTACATAAAAAAAGAAATGTTGTCGTTCTTGCGACGCATTCGCTATATAAACAAAAACAAGTTGTCGTTGCACGTGCGACGACCTTTAAAAACAAAGAAATTTTTTCGTCACAATGTCAACGACAATAAAAAATCTTGTGAAAAACTTTCTATATAAATCAAGAAAAGTTGTCGTCGCAATGGCGACGACGATAAAAAATCCTTCGACAAATCTGCTATATAGACCATGAAAATTGTCACCACAATAGTCGTCACAATGGCGATGAACAGTTGGTTTCACTTAGTTTACCTATATTGTCGTATTGTCAATGATGTTTCTTTTTTTGTCGCAATTGTGAGAAGTTCCCTATTATCGTCGCGCTTTCGACATAAATTCAAGTTCGTCAAAAGTGTCATGTTCCATGAAACGATGTTTGGGAGACCCAAGATTTGTTGAAAGTGCAATGACATAATGTCGCAAGAGCGTCGAAAGATTCGTCACAAAATGACCCAAATTTACTAGTGCCACTTTTAATTTCCTTAAAATCCTTCAATTAACACAGAATAATCATATTCATAATCCTCATGACTTCACCCATATTGTTAAAAGAATTTTGTTTCTTTTTCATTTACTTCCCTTTCATATTTCAAACAAAATCCAAAGAACACACTGTCATTTGGTTTCAACTCCATTCAACATAAAACATCACCACTGCCCATCATTTAATTCCTCAAATCAAACACAAACATAAGCTCTTTTAAAACGTGTTTGATTCCATTTCTTCAACCAATTTAACAATTAAATCACAATGAAACCATACTACTAAAAACCTCATTCCCATCTATGATGGTGCAATAAAACGATATGATGCACAATATCCATAAATTATATGCAGTAGATAGTCAAGACACAATTATCAATTTATACGACATTGTAGGAAACACACAGACCAACGCATAATGCAAAGAAGCATTTATGTGATTGTACATATCCAATTACTCCCAATCAACCAATTAAACCATGTTGAGTTATTGATTCAACTATCATAATAAAAGAATGCAGCAACTATATATCAACTATCATTTTCGATTACAACTGTGTAATAAATTTGATCAAACAAAGATGAGCCAATAATCAAAACCATTGTCGACGCTACTCAACCAACTCATGACAGTCAACAAGATAATTGATAGGGTGTAACTAGTTCAGTTCATCAAAATTGGGCTCTATAACTGATGACAAAAAAAAAACAAGGGTTTGCCAAGGTGAACCAACACAGGGAGACTGGAGGTCAACCTTAGGTGAGAAAACCTTGAGACAAGCACGGTGGAACCACGTGCATTATAACCCTTATCTTGTATGATAGGGAGATAGTTTGACACCAGGCGGGATAGACCAAATGACGAGGAGTAGAGTCTCCTTACTAGGCAGTAACCAACATCAAGAACACGCAAGGGTATGACCCTCGTGGTTTTCCCCAAAAGCCGAATAATGCTAATAGAAATGTAGAGCCCAGGTAATAGAAGCTAACCCTAAAAAAATCCTTTTGGAATAATTTCCATCATAACCAACTATGTAGATACCAATAACATAAAACGAGCCCACAACCAGGTGGAAAACTATATGCAGTGACCCAAAGGTGGTTCAAAAATTACACAACAAACCCATAACACCGAATACGACCGGGTGTGGTGACAAAGACTGTGAGGAGACAGTCAGAAAGTCCAAATAGAATGAAACCCTCCAACAAAAACCCATAGAGATAAAAGAGAGCCATCACAGCTTC
The DNA here is from genome assembly GCA_009831015.1 of Picea engelmannii. Lineage (NCBI taxonomy): Eukaryota > Viridiplantae > Streptophyta > Pinopsida > Pinales > Pinaceae > Picea > Picea engelmannii. The sequence continues at coordinate 115,042 of ML798952.1, forward strand.
CACCACACAGAACAGTCAATGAAATCGCGAATTCAACCATCAAATTTTCCAATTGCAACAAATAATACAAACATACCTGTAACCAAATGATCTTAAAAATGCGAGCTTGGTCGAGAAATTCCTTCCACACCTGAATATTGGAGCTTAACCACAACGAAGATCGAATGACTAATAACCAAGCTAGAGTGATGGCTAGTGGCAGAAGTATGGAGTGACGTGCATTTACTGTACGTCGCTTCCATCCACCCTTCATTCAATTACGTAGTACATGACAGCCAGCCAAACATAATCCATGCCATTAATCCATGCATCGAAACTTGCATACATTGCTTGCAAAATGATCCACCTGATCCATACTAACCATTAATCCAAAAATACTATAAAATATATCACATGTGCCTTCGTATAACTCAATAAAATCATATAGCCACTAACATTTCTAGTTAGGACTAACATCAACCCCATTAAATTTCAATTGCACATAGTATAGCATAGCATATTTTCTTTTTTTGGATCTATTCCATATTGCTTTTGGTCTCTTGTTATAACTAACATGTGTCTTGTGCAGGTGGAAGAAGTGACGAATCATGGCTACAATAGAAATGTAATGTCAGGGAACATAGGTCATTTATAACATGGGTTTAGAGCTTAGACTAATGAAAACAACACATAAAATCCATTATCCATATGTCATTAAGTCACAAATAAAACCAGTATTTCATCATCAATCATGTAGAACCCTATAATCAATGTCGAACAACAACATAAATTTGTAATAAGACTATCTTTGATCCTCCAATCTACAAGGGGGTCCCACTGTTGGGGCTCAAAAATGTCCTATTTTCATCCACCTTTCCCTTCATCATTCTTTACATTTCATCACCCCATTAACCTTTCACGGTATCATTTCAATAAATATACTTGGGTTTCACCTTGTTGTTCTCCACTTTATTCATTTTAGTATTAAAAGGGAATTTGTGATTAAATGTTAGAAAATTGGCAAGCTTTCATATATATCTCAAAAATGTGTGAGATTTGTAATGTGTAGGAATATGTGAAGGATTAAGTCAAAAGGGCTTCTCGAATACTTCCTCCACCATTTAAATATTTGAGGAGATAATTCAAGCCCATTCCAAGGAGAAGATCATGGATATTTGGTTGGAATATCTTATCCAAGATATATGAGAGATATGTGTGAGGATTTGAAGGGATTATATTTTGTAATAATGGGAAATAGGTTGAGAGAAAAGTGGATCTATAATTATGAGATGGTTATCTTATCTTCAAGGCTCTCATGTATAAAAGAGAGTGATCTCTCTTCATGAGGGGGTAGTAATCATTTGGGGAATTAGAGTAGTAATCAAGTAATCAAGTAGAGAATTAGAGTAGTCATTAATGGTAGTCATTTGGAATTGAAAGAAAGGGATTCTTAGATTTAATCCATGGATTTGGTATTCATGCTTTCATTATTTTGTTATGAAGATTGATTTGATTATTATAATGTAAGATTTCTTCATTGGTGTGAGATCACATATGTTGTTGTGTTATTCAACCCTTCACATGTTGTATTTGCTTATTCCTTCATGCAGTTCTCCATTCATCGATTAATTTCATTTACGCAATTTCCCATTCTTAGATTAATTTCATTTACGCAACTAGATTAATTCAATTCCAAGTCGTGTGTTTCAATTTACTGCATTAGATTAATGATTCAATTTTAGTTATATATTAAACATTAGATTAGATTAGTCCCTCTTCAATCTTGCATATACTTTGTGTGTGCTTCGTAAGTTTACGAACTTCGAACTGACAAATTAGATAGTTGGGAAAGTACTACAACTCAATTAATACAACATTAGTTCGGCCCAATATAACGACTATCGTTCCCTTGTCACGATTGTTGTTCCTTTTGTAAATAGTGTTGTTCATTTGAATGGAACAAATGTCGTTTCTTTTGTTACAATTGTTGTCCCTTTCCAAGGGTTACATCTCTGGAGGATGGGTATTGAAAATGGAATGTAAGAGCCTATGTAGGCGACAAGTAAAACGCTTGTGCCAGTGCCTACCTTTGGATGATGCATAGAGGTTATATTTTAGGACATCTTTAGAGCCCAACATTTTGGCATCGTTGTTGGGGAAGCACGATGGATTTAGGTATTAGTTTCTTTTTCATTTCAATTCATGCAAGTTTGATCTAGACGTGTTGGTAAGGGGTCATAGAAGCTCGTGAGAGGAGACTCCTCATGTTCTCCCTACCAACTAGGTAGAAGTAATTTCAATTTATGAAAGAGTATTTAATTCATGCAAGCGTGATCTAGAAGTGTTGGTAAGGAGTCATAGAATCTCATGAAAGGAGACTCCTCATGTTCTCCCTACCAACTAGGTAAAAGTAGTTTCAATTTCCGCAAGAGAAGTTTCAATTTCTGCAAGTGTGATCTACATGTGTTGGTTCTAAGGGTCATAGAGCTACTTCAGTGTAGATTCCTCACTGTCCCTACCAACTATCAGGAATGTTTTAATTTTTGCAACTGTGAAGAGTAATATTTTTTTATGTTTTAGCAAAAGTATTTTTTTTCATTTTGATTTGGGTGTTGTAAGAATCATTTTTTTTAACATGATTTAACAATGAATTTAAGCTTGGAACAGCTCACTCAGATCCTAGAAAAAGTCAGGGTCTCCTCTTCTCTGGAAGAGGAGATCTTGACAGCAACTGAAAGCTTGTTCACTCCTCCTGAGGTGAACAAAGAATCGACATATGAAGAACCTTGCATATTTAATGAAGAACCATTAGGCATGCAAGAGGTCGAGGAGGACAACGAGGAGATGCAACATGATCTGATTAAGACAAATTACGCCTATGAAATCCTGATCGAACGTTGGTTTCAAGAAAGTACTAGGTTAGTTCCACTTACTTTTCCTTTTTATTTTGTTAATTTAGACCTTCAGCATCTAATTTCGCACGTTCATACATATTCCCGACTGTCAATTGCGAAATTGAAAGATAACATATTTTTATTACTGTTGTGTGCATGGCTACATTGGTTGTTTGATTATACGTAACTAATATCTCATTTCTAATTAGCATAGTGTAGGTAGGGTTTTATTTTCAAGTTTTTTTATTTTTACAAGAATAAGTATGCTCTCCTCCATGATTCATGCAATTGCAAGGATCAGAAAGTAGGATGATTGATCGGTTGATTTCAGGAATATCAATTAATTAACGAAACAAAAAAAAAAATTGCCTAATCTATTTTTTTTCATCTTCCATTTGCTCATAAATTTTTAAAGCCTACAAGATAAATTTTTATTTTTTTATATAATAAGATAAATGAATGAAAAATTGTGAATCCTCCATCTACAAATCAAAACAATAAAACAGTAAGTACTGAGAGAAATATATATATATATATATATATATATATATATATATATAATAATTAATGGTTTAATGGTCTAACGCACAGAGCCTTGGCTACCACATCCTTCACCTTACCAACAAATAAAATATATGCATTTTCTTCATAACTAAGAAAGGAATTTATCTATGCATGTATTGCTTGCGTAAATGATTTGACATTGTGGTTGCAAAATTCTCCATGTATATTCTGCTCAACTTCATCATTGCTTATCTAATGTGGTAGAAAGAAGATGCTTCTCAGCATGTAAAAGCTGGAAGGGGCATCACAATCCCAAATATGGGTTTTGTATGCCAGTTACTGTAGTGTCCAAAGAGGGTGCATGCAGCTCCCTTGAGTCCAATTGTTGATCTGGGACTTGCGAGAAATTTTACTGTGTCTTCATTGGCTTGCGCAGAGGTGTTACTAGCATACAAATGGTGGAATAACGACCTCCCAAATAATAAAGGTTGGTCACATACGATGTTCCTTTTGACTATGTACCAACAATTGGGGGCAACGCCTTTGCTGCCTCATTTCGCCTCATGAGATTTTTTTGGATCCAGATCATCTCTGCCAAGTGGATCACATTAAAGTGTATCATTTTATAAAACAAAGAAATCAGTAGAAGATCATTTGATTATTCTTTTTTCGATACATCCAACCAAATACAGATATTTTCGTCGACCGTAGGTTGCAAATCCCATTTATATCTGAAGCAGCCTGGGTCTATAGTTCCAAGCCAGCACATCTATACAGTTGGTTGTGTGATAAGAATGACTTTAACTGGCATTTATCTGGCAGTTTTGTTGTTGGAAATCAATGAAGATTTTTATTGGCAGTATTATCTCTAGAACATCAGCCTCCACAAGTTTTCCACGAGGGCACAAAAATATGGTGTTATGAATGCTCTGTTGATTAGGATACATCTATTGTAGATCTGGTATGGGAAATGGGCGAAATATTTCCCAGATCCAATTTATTTTATCCATCGAGTGCTAGTTCACGTCTAATTATTTTGCTAGCCATGCCTATTGTACCAGACAGAATAATATCAGGTCGCTCTTTCTATTAATATGGATGTTCTTGCTATCTCAAGATTTGATTGTTTCAATAAGAAGGAATTATTTTTTTATTTTATTTTATCTTTCAAATCACTTGAGCGCACTTATTAATTAAGAATTAACTAATTTCATTAAAGAAAGGGCGGCAATTCTAACCATGTGCAACAGGTCGTTTGCTTGAGTTTTCTTATAAGAGTCTCCTGAATTAGCCAAATAATTTGCAAGAATTCTGTAAGTGTTTCCTGTGAGAAATAGTTGTTCCGATGGGTCAGATGCAATAGGAGTTCCCACCAAGATGATATCCTTAAATGCTACTTTAAAAATGATCTTCCACAACCCTACCATGTTCTTTGGGGTTCATGTGACTTCCACTCCCGTGGATCTCATGTACTATTGGCTTGTAGTTGCCTCAGGCCAGATAAAATGGTTGTTGGGTGAGCTGTAGGAAAAAATGGTAGAGCTTGAAGAAAGTAAATATAAGCTTGCATGTTTGAAATCACAGAGGGATGCATCACTTGGATCATCTTTACCAAACTTGCATTTAGTGAATAAAAATTGACTTGGACAAATCTGGGAATACGTCAAGAAAATTGAGAGAGATAGAAGCAGCATTGGAAGAACTTAAGACATTAGAGGAAAATCGACTAGCAGAGCTCCAAGAAGCACATCAAGAAAAGATTAAAATTTCACAGCAAATGGATCACATGCAGGACTCTTTAAACAATGGAAAGCATGTTCAGTCATCTAGACCCTACCTTTTACTGAACGACCAACTTCAACGACTAAAAGATGAAGTGGATCGTTATCAATCTGAAGTTGAAACCTTGCAGGCTGAAAAGGATAGAATTTTTCATCGTGAGAAGGAAATGAACTTGAAACTTGAATCATATGAGGTTGCAAGGAGGGCAGCTAGAGTTTATGTGGAGACAAAGTTGGGACAGAGAAGAAAATACTAATATTTTTTCCATATGATGCCCTTCTATTCTTATGACTAGCCACATACATGTGGACCAGAGCCTGTTATATGTTGTCAGTTTGACTTTGGTAGGATGCCTGGTTTTGGCTTTGGAGCTTGCCCATGGGGATACAATCCAGTTGAGACTACTTCTATGAATGTGTGAAAAAGATCCTTGAATCTCTTGGATCGATACAAAAAGAAGTCTATCTTGTACAAAACAAATACCATTCTTGTGCCGTTAGGATATGATTTTCGTTACACCACTATGGACGAAGCAGAAACTCAATATAGGAATTATCAGACACTATTTGACTATGCAGGTAACCATTGTATAAAACTGTTGTAGGAAAATCTCCCTGCGGACAGGTAGATCACCTCTAGAGCTTGACCTTAACCCTAGACAGAAACATTCTTAATGTGGACACTAAATTCCTTTCAAATCTATCTAAACTAATGCATTAGAAGGAAGGATAACAGAAGTACCTCTCAATCGACGTTTGTCCCTGCACGCTCCAAGTTGCGCTCCAATCCTTTGCTCCTCACTGAGCTCTGTGGACAAAACAAGATACGACCACTTCCTACTCTATTGACATTAGCTTGAAAACAAATCTATCAACAAATGATAAGTTCATGTAACATCAGACACAAACTAGAAAGAAACAGGCCAAGCGTGTCATATTAATGAGAATAACGACAGCAGTACTTATAATTGTAGATGCAAATGTGACAGCTTCGTCAAGTCCCCTTCGTCTAACCCTTGCCTGAAAGATCCACAACCTGGATAACAGCAGCTTCACTGATCACTCTCCTTTGGTTGACTGTAAGTTTCCTCCAAGATCATAGGTTTCATATGTTCAATTCTTTCCTTCCCCTTTTTCCACCATCATAGAGCCTGTTTATATAGGTTAAGAGGATCTTAACCTCTTGAGTTATCTTTAGAATAAGTTAAGAACCTTCCCCTTAGGTCAGGGATCTCTTGATGAAACCAAGAATTCGAGCACAACTTCCTTCTAATCTTGAAAGATCCTTTCCTTGTTCTCCTCAATAGGCTAACAACTGACCCAGAATAGGGAGCACTCCCTCAGAAGGGGCCTCAGAGTGTTGTAGCGCTCCCTAGTAAGCCTTGGGGAAGCGTTAGCACTCTCAATATGGGCAGCGCTCCTCCAAAAGGGGCTGGGGAGCATTATAACGCTCCCTGAAGCATTATAGGGGAGCGCCAGCGCTTCTGGAGCTGAAGTAGGGGAGCGTTCCCCCTCCAAACCTTTGTTTCAAGGTTCCTTTCAGGTGTCAAGAGTTATTTGATTCCAGTAAACCAGTTCTCTTCCTTCAAGTCAGTCATGTGAGATGTTATAAGTGCCTCCTTAGTGTCGTTATCATGGCATTATGTCTGAACATCGTTTGCGACACTAGTGACCAACTTGCGACACTTGCAAAAGTTGTAGGGAATATGCGACACTTACGACGATTGATAGGGACAATGCGACACTTATCCAGCTGAGCAATTTTGACATGTAACAGAATGCCCCCCAAAGTATGAATTCAGAAGATGCGAACTGATGACTGAAATACTTTGTAGACGTTCAAGCAAGGGTATAGACTTGGAGAACCTAATGGAGGCTACACACAAACATCCAACAAATATCATGACATATTTCAAGACCCAAGGCAGGCATACCTATGCTTGGATGATCAAGATTTGAGATATGGCCGCCATAGTATACACTAAGGATCCATAATTGTATTGATAAAAGGGTATAGCCACCGAAGATACAATGTGGATCTATACTGTAACGACTCATACTGATCGTAGCCACGAAGAATACACAGTGGATCTACAAGATGATAAGACATAGCCACGACCAATACAAAGTGGATCTATGTAACAATGTATATGTTCTTTGTCCAAGAACTCCTTCGCAACCCGGGTGAAACATATATCAAAGTGAATTACTCAACCCAGGGTCTTCTCACCAATCGTCGTGCGATATGATTCTAACCATGTGAATAGATGTCTTGGTGTCGAACATGGCAGAAACCACTTGATTACCGGTCAATGAGGTAAACTGTTAACAAGTGCGAGGGAGATCACCATTAATGTCAATGATTCCCAAGGTACCTTAGTACATTCCACCGAATGTGAATAGATGAGCTATAGTCGAACATCCATGGAATCATTCGATCAGAAGTCAATGATGTAAACCCACTGTCGAATGTGAGGAGGCCTTCCATTGAGGCATGCAGGTCCCAAAGTACTAATTAGTTTCTAAGTCTAATTCCCGGATAATGTGTTGAAGTCGACAGGAATAGACTCATCGAGGGAGGGCCTTGATGTATCCCCCATCAACGACATGAAACGGACATGGAGATGTAATAGGTATATCAAATGGACACAGACTGACACAGGTTTTGAGGCAAAATACTTGGGATGGTTGATTCTCGAGGCGGATACTTCCCTTGAACACTGAGGCACAACAACAAAACATGACATGGACCAAAACTATACAATGGATACTGTGACTTGCATTGGGTGACCCAAAGGAGTGAAAGGAACTCAGAGGATTGGCTCAGTGCAGACGTTCAGTGGATTATGATATGTGAAAAGTGTCGTGTTCAAGGGCGACTCTAAGAAGTGTTGTATGATGTTCTCAAGAGACTGCTTGGCTTGCTCCTTTCAATTTTTTCCCCCATCCAGATAGATGAGTACCTCTTTTTGATCTAACGAGCTCGAGGAGGATAACACATGCTCGATATAACTCACCTTCGATAAGCCCCTCTTCCTTTGTTTAACGAACCAGAAGAAGTAAGGGATCGGTCCCGTATGGGCCTCTCGATGTGTGCTTTAACGAGTCCAAAGATAGAAAACTCGAAGGTTTTTCGGGATTATAGAGTTTGGAAAAACACCTAAAAGAGAACTCTCTCATTTCCTTTTTCGTACAGTAGTCCAACGAGACCGAAAAAGGGTTAAACTATCGTTCGCAAGACGCCCTTTCTGACCTTTTAACGAGTGTGAAAGGAAGCAAGATCACTCGACAATCTTTTCATGTTTAGAGAGTCTGAAAAGGGTTTAAAGGAGACTCCAGGGGGGTTCCTTTTTCGTATGTTTGTATCCATATGGGTCCAAAAAAGAGATAAAATTTTACCCGGTTACATTCTCATGTATTTACGAGCACGAGAAAGAACAAATATTAAGCTCGGTATGCCCCCAGTTTGAAAGCTGGTGGCTCAGCTCCAAAATGATCATCGAAAGATGGAGACATGCCCCCCAAGATTCAATTCATTCACCGACTTTGAGGTTGTCACCAATTTTTGTGCTATATGGAGAAAAAGGATACAGGTGGATGAAATGAAGGTTCAAAACGAGACCTAATGAAAGACTTGACTCGACATCTACGAGATCCGGCGAAAGACTCAACTTGAAGGGAGAGGTGATTGTTTCATTTTTTAACGAGCTTGACACAGGAAAAGAACTATGCTCAGGGTTCTGGGTTCGATCCCCAGATTGTTGTTTCATTTTTTAACAATCTTGATACAGAGAAGAAAACTATGCTCAAATCCTTTGTTTCATTTTTTAACGAGCTTGCCACAGGGAAGAGAAACTATGCTCGTTATTGCCCCCAGCATGAAATCTAGTGGCCTCTGTTTCATTTTTTAACGATCTTGCCAAGAGAAGAGAAACTATGTTCGTGATGCCCCCAGCATGAAATCTAGTGGCCTCTGTCTCATTTTTTAACGAGCTTTCCACAGAGAAGAGAAACTATGCTCGTGATTTCATCTGGATCATGGCTTCCAAGAGGATAATGCTCTGGAAGGGTACCATGTCAATGGATGAAACGTGGTCATGGCCTCTAGGAGATCTTCTCTAGATGGAAGATAATCACTCGAGAAGGAACACATGTCAAGGGTCATGACAGGGGTAAGGATATCAGGCTCCAATAACCCTATCGAAGAGATCACCATGTCAACTACCGGATACAAATCATCGGAAGTTGAGGTCATGGGAGACAACGCCACATAATTGACATGCGGTGGGGGTGATACTGTCTGCATATAAGAACCACTTAGGGAGGTAACCCAGTCAGGGCCGATGAATGAAAGTTGATCAATAGTCACAATTCTTCCATCGTGAGGAAAATATATCACACGGAAAAGAGTGGATACAATAGCTTTCATGGCATAGACATAATCCCACCCAAGGAGTAAAGAGAAATCCAAGGGGTCTCAGACTACCATGACATCGATAAAGACATTTTTMMCTCCCAAAGTTACAAGAAACTAAGGAAGGATCCCTAAAGGTTGACTAGTTCCTCTGTTAAAAGCTAACAGATTCTGTGTAACCGGTGCAAGTTGCAGACAACCCAAAGCGTACCAAGCAATAAAAGACAAAATACTAACAGACGCACCTTCATCTATCAGCATTTGGGGAACGTCCCGACCACGAACCTATACTGTAATATGGAAAGGAATGTGGGAGGGAAGACGAGGTCCAGTTAGTGCACCCCAATCAAAAAGGATGGCTTCATTACTTGGAGGGGGTTCCACGGGAGGAGGAGGAATGCCCCCAAGCATGGTAGAGTCTATATTAACGAGAAAAACATGGGCAATATCGGGTTTACTCTCTAGAAGGAGAGTAGGATCGACTGATGATTGGATCGGATCAACCAATGGTGGACTTGGATAAACCACTTGGGCACTCTTCAGAGGAAGAGTGGGATTGACTGAGGAAGGGACTGGATCAATCACTTTGACATTACTTAATGGAGGAATGGGATCGACCGATGGAAAAACTGGATAGACCACTTTGACACTCTTCAGAGGAAGAGTGGGACTGACTGAGGAAGGGACTGGATCAGCCACTTTGGCACTCATCAAAGGAGGAGTGGGATCGACCGATGGTAAAACTGGATCGACCACTTGAGTTTCATTCTCCAAGGGAAGAATGGGGTCAACGGGTGGAGACGGATCGACCGCTTTGGTGTCACTCTCTAACGGGAGAGTGGGATTGACCGAGGATGAAAACAGATTGATCACTTGGGTTACACTCTTTTGATGAAGAGTGGGGCTGATCGATGACGGAACTGGATCAACTACTTGGGTTTGTGGTGCAATCGAGGAGGAAACTAGATTGACCACTTGATCAACCAGACTGACCGGGGATGGAACCGGATTGACCAGTCCATCAACCAATGATGGGTTGAAGGAAATCTTATGATAACCTTTTGGAAGTTGAAGTTTTTCCAAAAGAGAAGAAGCCTCGTCCATGCGAGGACAAAGGTGAGAGTAATGATTACCTTTACATAACATGCAAGGGAACTTGATAGTTTTCTTCTTCTTACCAACCTGAACATCACTAGTTGACAGGGTATCATCGACATGACTGACAGAGGCCGATGACGTGGAAGACCACATTTCTAAGACCTGGGTAAGACCGGGGCAATCCCTCAGAAAGTGGTCACCCTTACAAAGGCTACAAGGGAATTTGGGTTTGGGATTCTTCTTTTCAATCTTGTTGACCTCATCAACACTCCCAGTACTATTAACAGTAACTGGTTTCTTAGAGCCAACATCTAATGTTGTTGGGGCCTTGGTCCTTTTCGGGCTCTTCTTCTTCTTCTCTTTTCGTTTCTTCTTCTTCTGATCAACCTGGCTACTTGCTTTAGAGCTTTCACTAGGCGAAGAAGGAGAAATGG
>ML798952.1:127398-171301 GCA_009831015.1 Picea engelmannii
TTGTGGATTTACCTCAAAGTGATCCCCATAATACGATCCAACCACCACAATCAGTTAAACCACGGAGGGTTAGTCCCCGTAGCTTACCCGAATGAAACCTCGTGCGTAACCCCTGTGTGAGAGGGGGATCCCAGGCAGACTTATACGATAACCGGATTTGACTCTCCCTAACTTAGGATGCTAATGTTTTTTTTGAAAACTTTGGAGAGTTATGCTCACAGCCTAATCCAAAGTACTACACCTATTTAACTGTTGGCGGAGGATCCTAGCAAAGAAAAAGTTCTAGATGATTTTTAATTAACGTTGATTTTTATGGTTGTTCTTTACGCAAAAGGGGTGCATGGAAGTGAAACAAATGGGATTATGACTCAGATCCAAAGAATGCATCGAACATGATAAACAGTCATTTCCTTTCGATGAACATATAGCTAAGGGAGAGAGAGAGAGTTCTTTCACTAACAAGCACAACTACGGAATGCCTTCAAACAATTCTTTTATCAATCAAATCCTGATGTAACGCAAAAATTTTAAATGCCTTCTAATATGCTCAATCAATCATGAAGATATCTTTTATTGTTTGTGTATGGATGATGATCAATACAACACAATGATTATCTTTGCTAATTATCTTCTTGGTATGAATGAAAACCAAACTAGCATAAGAAAAAGTCACACAAACAATACACCCTTCGTAGCAATCAAAACGAAAAAGCGAAAGAAAGGAAACAATCAAAGGGAAAACAAAATTTTACACCCAAAAAGCAAAAGTTGAAGAACAATGACCTTGACTAAAATCAAGATAAAGAGGTTTGTAGGCCTTTGATGACCTTCACTAGGGTTTTACTCAGCTGATGAGAAGAGAAATAGTGCATGGGTTTCGAATTTCACTCAACAGGGAAAAACTCAATGAGAATGGCGAAGAAGGCTACAAGATCCAATCAACAAGGTATTTATCCTTCAAAAAGACAGATGTCAAGGCTGAAAAGGAAAAAAAATTGACTCATAAGATCACTCAGCAAAAGAGACACAGAGGAAAACCCTGAAAAAGGTAGTTCTGGAGGGTTTTTGGGCCAAAAAGAGGCTGGCGCTCTGTTGCCAAGGTGTTGACGGGCGAAATTGACCGTCCGTCAACTGGGAGAGTGGAATCGGTCCGGGGCTGTCTAAATAACCCAAGCCGTTTGGAATGGACCACCCTAACGAGTTTAATGGCTCTGTTGGCCGCTCTGAGGTCTTCTATGAAAACCAGAGAGAAATGATCTGAGCTAAGAAATCTAACTAAAATAAATAAAACAAACTAAACTATAACTAAATACAAGAAACTAACTAAAGTAAAGGAAACTAGAAACTAATAAAACAAACTTAAACTAACTACACTAATCTAACTACAAACTACTAACTACTATATATACAAGATACTAATTATGATTATAATAACTCAAATCAACTATCTAATTTTAGCTACAATATTTCTTATTCACAAATGTACACTATGAACAACCTACAGATTTGATTAAAACCTGCAAAACTCATGTATATTTGCTGCCTTAGGACAGCCAAGGATCTCTTTTTGATTTTGTATGTTTTATGAAGAAGAAACAAGCATTACTGAAATTAAACAATCTAATATGTTTACTGAAATTAAACAATCAAATATAAATCTAACTAAACTATCATTTATATTAAACTACTTAATAAGACAATAAACAACAAACTAATTGACCTGGAAACGCTCTAAGTCTGCCCTGTGTAGGATGACTTCTTAAGCTGATTGGAGGAAGAAATTCACACCGTTTAGTCCTTAAGATTTTCGGAAACGATCAGCTATGCTGCCTCTTGAAGTATGTTACAGGACAAACAAGACATAAAAGAAAATCATAACAATCTTCTGATGATAAATCTCTGCAATAAGGGAAACCTATTATGCAGAAAACTTATATATTATAATTCAATTTATGAAGAAGACAAAGCTATCATTCACGAAATGAATCAACAACTGTTATGTCTTTTATCTATTTGGAAGAAACAAGATATCTATAAACAGTAATAAAATTATATCATTTGCATTTGATTTAGATAGCAAAGTAATACTAAACCATAAACAAAATGATATACAAAACATGGAACAAAGTGTCGATATATTGAAAAGCAAAAGCTATGAAAAAACATCAATTATGCTCCAGTTCGTATCAGAATCACATATCCTTGTTCTCCCACAACTGAGGATGTCTATTATTACAAAAACCATAGGTTTATATAGGTTTCTCACAAGGTAAAACATCCTTGTGAATAATTGCAAATTGTTTTACATAATCTGGGGAAAAATCCCAAAATCTCCTAAACTAAGGAAATAAAAAGCAAGTAAAATCTGTAGATCATCCCCTATCTGATCATCATATCTATTGCCAATTCGAATTTNCCTGCAATAGAACACAAAGATCAAGTTAGAAGAATATTTTATTAAGAAAACAATAAAAATTTGACTCCACAGACTTAGCTACAGAATCATCTGATTCTGTAGCTAGTCAAGAATAGCTAACATGACTAGATCTCATTCAAATAAAATCAAAACGAATCATCTTTTAATAATCCTCAAAATGAATTACTAATGATCCAATTGAAATTATCATTTAAATCAAATCATATCAAAATAAATTCAATTGAAACAGAGTAAAGAACGCTATGTCTTTAGTTACCATAAAGTATGGTCAAACTTTGACAGGTCTATTTTGAATTAAACGAAATTGGACATTGAATCAAGTCGAATGAGATACGATATAATCGTAATCAATAACCATAATCAAACAAGATAGTAACCATATCAGATAAGATTTGCCACAACCTAACTATAATCGATATGATTTGAACACCAAATATATGTCACAGCTGTAGCAATATAGATATCATTTCAATCAACAATAATGACAAGAAGGCTGTAGAAATGAAGCACGATATTCATTCGGTTTTGACCAAATAAGTAAAAGTTGTTATGATATACATCTAAACAAAACATGTGTAACAGTATTAACCAAAAATCATCATTGATTTCAATTGCTGGGTATGACACAGTCAAAATCAAATAGCATTGATCACCGTAACCTGAACAGCAATCAAAAAAGATTGGGTTTAAGACAATTATAGATGATTTTTTGTTCTAGGAATGTCGTTTTGTTTTACACATTCATTCGTGACTAAAAATACGCTGCCATTACAACAGAACAGGGTCGATTTGCCTTGCGATTTGACTGGCTAAAAGTCGGGTTATCGTTACGATTTGCATCAATTCTCAATATAAAACAAATCCCTTTTTTAAACAAAATCCAAATCATATCCAGACTGGTCAAAGTTACATGTAAGTAGCAGATAACCACTGTAGGTGTGTATCATAACCAATTCGAATTACCATATAGATCGTGTTTCAAAACGTTGAAATGCAAAACAGTTTGCCTGTAATAGATACAACATAGCCTTCAATTGTAACTAATTTAAAACAATCGAATCCAAAATATGATTACTAAAATCAAAACCAAATCTAACTAAAAATTTAAACAAATTCGATTTATCAAAACAAATCATACACAACAGTGCTTGTTTATGTAACCGAGCAGGTCGATAACGCACACAAAGTACATGAATGAGCCATATAAATGAGCGAGGGTTATACCAGCTAGACTGCTGAGATTATGCCATTTTCGAATTGACAATTGTCGTGGCTGACTCGACATTCTTGAACAGAATTGAGCCAGTGGTTCATTGCTTCTTGTCGGAGGGTTGCACCTTCGCCTCATGACCAGTGAGCTTAGCCACTTGATTTTCTAAATCACGGATTCTGGTTTGCAACGTCGACACATCAGTGTAATATCTCTCCAACCATAACCCACACTGATCGCACGGGGTACCATGGGTTTTCGATGGTTCACCGAGGGTTCCTTGAGGTAGTTCAATGCCAGGAAACTTAGGATTATCCTTCGGATAAGGTGGGAAATTCTTGACAAAGTCACATGTAGGCTTGTCACATAAACCCTCTGAGTAAGGATACTCATCGGCGAGAAATCGTTCGATTTCTGAATCGGAGTCTTCGCTGACCATGATAGGTTCAGAATTGGTAGGGGATTTAGGTCTATTTCTCACCATACGAGAGATCAAATGAGCATTTTTCTTGCCTTTAGAGTTAGCACCAGTTTTAGCTTTAGGCTTTTTGGTTGTAGGGTTAACAATTTCAACCTGTTTAGTCACAGCCATGGGAGAGTTCGTAGGTGGGTTGGGTAGAGGTTTGGGTAGAAGAGCGTTATAAGGCACAAGGGAAAAAGGCTGGGTTTTGGGCACCATAGGCTTATCAACCTGCGGAGGGTTTGATTCTTCAAAACCTTTACGAACAAGAAAATCACCCCAACAGTCCCAACGTAAACCCAACTCGTATACCATACATATTTTAATCAATCCCACATGGAAGAGGCTGGTATCGTCCTGGCTGCGTTTGTAACACTTGGCCATCTTGAACAAACTTCTATGTAGGTAGTGGGGCATACTAAGTTCTAAACCCATAAAAACCATCAATAAACGAAGGTGAAATAGAAAAACAAACCCGTACCTGCCCTCGCAAGTAATAAATTGCTTGATTACCATTAGGAGATCATGCCAGCGCGGTTTTAACATTTTTGCAGGCAAGCCTTTGTCACAGGAGTTCACCTTTCGAGACTGAAAAAACAATGTCCATGGGACATTATCCACCTTGTAATTTTTCGACCACCTCTGTCCCGTAATAGGTAGACTAGTCACTGAGCTAAGAAACCGTTCATTGATTTCGAGCTGCACATCACCCACTTTGGCTCGGCAGCCATCGAATGATAACGCAAAATGTCGAGCCACAACAGGGTTATACCCATCAAACTTCCTTATGAACTGGAGCCACCTGTATTCTTCTAAGTCACTATAAGTGCCATCAAACATCAGCAGTGCTTGGCACCCATTGGGCTCGGCCCTCACAACAGGAACCATAGCTTTTCAGCATGGTAGGGTTTGAATCAAAACGATACACAGGTCGAAAATGGTTCCGGCTAACAGCTGCAGCACTGAAAGAGGTAAGGATTAATGGTATGCATGCGAAGGTGGCGGGATTACCACCTCCATGCAAAACATTAATGGCATAGTACCAACCCTGTTCAATCAATCATAACAAAATTTAACACAATTTGGCTAACCCAAAGTTTAAACGGTGGACAATCATATTAATATGTCGATGTATAGTTTGAAACTATGATCATTCAATGTAAAATCAAGCCCATAAAACAATGCGCCAAGCAACGATTCAAACTATAAAATCGAAATCTGAAAGATTAACCAATGTGCCTTTGCAAAACTTAAACTATTGCCATTCCATGTTATATCAAACTCATAATATTATCAAAGCGCTTGTCGCATGGTCAAATGTTTCAAAGTTTATTAGAACATTGCAACAAAAGTCTCATATAATCAACAAGTCAAGAGCTCATAGCATCATAGCATATAAAACCAAAATCAATTATAACCTTTTAAGGATCAAACGTAATCAATAAATTTTCATGCTTAATGGCTCATAAAACGACTTGCGCAATCAAAGTGAAATGGTCATAGTTTGAAAGAACCTTTGCAGTCATGTGATAAACCAAAGGTAAAGTGTCTTTTGGAAAATTAATAAAAGACTACGACAGTCCAATTAATGATAGATGTTTTTTCACACTTTCAGTTGTGAAAACCGAATCGAAACCAAATTGTAATTGTCGCAAAAATAAAACAAATGTCTAGTTGCAAAATGCGACGATGATTTGTCGTTAGAAGACAATTAGGTGTAGGTAGCTTTTAGGGCAATTAAAAAAATTGAATTGGCTGCCAACACAAGGGAAAGGAGCGTTATAGAACTCTGTGCAAATCCTTTAGGAGCGATGGCGCTCCGTTAACACTAGGACAGGGGCGCCAGGGTCTAAAAGCCCCAGAAATGTCAAAAAATTTCAAAAATTGAGATTCAAGCTTGACAAGTATGCTGAATGTGATAGGGTAAGGAGCCAATCAGCTCATGAAACTAATCAAAGAGGGGTGAACCAGGTCTGAAACAATCAAGGGACAGAACAAGGTCAATGAGGAGCAAAATCCAAACAAAAGGTTTCGATTTGAGGCTATGTCCCCAGTGGAGTCGCCAGTTTCTGTTGTAGGAAAATCTCCCTGCAGACAGGTAGATCACCTCTAGAGCTTGACCTTGACCCTAGACAGAAAAATGCTTAACGTGGACACTGACTTCCTTTCAAATCTATCTAAACTAATTCATGAGAAGGAAGGATAATAGAAGTACCTCTCAATCGACGTTTGTCCCTGCACGCTCCGAGTTGCGCTCCAATCCTTTGCTCCTCGCTGAGCTCTGTGGACAAAACAAGATACAACCACTTCCTACTCTATTGACATTAGCTTGAAAACAGATCTATCAACAAATGATAAGTTCATGTAACATCAAACACAAACTAGAAAGAAACAGGCCAAGCATGTCATATTAATGAGAATAATGACAGCAGTACTTACAATCGTAGATGCGAATGCGACAACTTCATCAAGTCCCCTTCATCTAACCCTTGCCTGAAAGATCCACAACCTGGATAATAGTAGCTTCACTGATCACTCTCCTTTGGCTGACTGTAAGTTTCCTCCAAGATCATAGGTTTCATATGTTCAATTCTTTCCTTCCCCTTTTTCCACCATCATAGAGCCTGTTTATATAGGTTAAGAGGAGCTTAACCTCTTGAGTTATCTTTAGAATAAGTTAGGAACCTTCCCCTTAGGTCAGGGATCTCTTGATGAAACCAAGAATTCGAGCACAATTTCCTTCTAATCTCGAAAGATCCTTTCCTTGTTCTCCTCAACGGGCTAACAACTGACCCAGAATAGGGAGCGCTCCCTCAGAAGGGGCCTCAGAGCATTGTAGCGCTCCCTTGTAAGCCTTGGGGAAGCGCCAGCGCTCTCAATATGGGAAGCGCTCCTCCAAAAGGGGCTGGGGAGCATTATAACACTCCCTGAAGCATTATAGGGGAGCGCCAGCGCTTCTGGAGCCAAAGTAGGGGAGCGTTCCCCCTCCAAACCTTTGTTTCAGGGTTCCTTTCAGGTGTCAAGAGTTATTTGATTCCAGTAAACCAGTTCTCTTCCTTCAAGTCAGTCATGTGAGATGTTATAAGTGACTCCTTAGTGTCCTTATCATGGCATTATGTCTAAACATTGTTTGCAACACTAGTGACCAACTTGCGACACTTGCAAAAGTTGTAGGGAAGATGCGACACTTACGGTGATTGATAGGGACAATGTGACACTTATCCAACTGAGCAATTTTGACGTGTAACAAAAACCACTTTGGACCAGGCCTCATGCAAAGTATGTCAAGGTGTCGATATGGGTACGTGCATGTAGCCAATAATAGCTACGAAAAATGGGGACTATATGCAATTGGAGGAAGCATGAATCCTGCATTCATCCCACCATCAGAAGTGAAAGGAAATTTGTATGTGGCCCCAAACGAGGAGTATTGGGAGCAAGATATTTGAAACACGATGGTAGGTTTCAGATCCATGTATATTTTCAATATTCTGGTATAGTTGTGATGCTACTTTGATTTCTTTTTGCTACAGCTGAACTCAGAGGATTTCACATAGAATCTCTGCATGTGAAGTTTCGTGTGGAAGCTATTTTTTTTGGCATGTTGGCAGTCAGTCAATGCTTACTTGTGCAAAGAACTTTGGCAAATGGACAACAAAGACCGGACTTACAATGTTCGAGCGACATAAACTTCCGACACATTCATGGTGGCCTGCGCTACAGGTATATGAAAGTTAACATGCATCGTTTGTTTTGTTTTCTTCTTTTTCTTTTATTTGTTTTTTTTTTTTATTCATTTGTTTTAATATAAAACAATTATAATAACAAAAATAAAATGTTTTTTTTATTATAAACAATTTCTTTTTTTATAATAACCCGAAAAAAAATAACCATATATTGTTTTTATTTCTTTTGTTTTATTATAAACCAAAAAAAAAAAAATGTAGTAAAATTAGGTCAAACATAAAAATAATAAAAGATAAAAAATTCATAAAAGATAAAAACAAATAACATTGCAAATGGACGTTTTTATAAATTCCTGAAAACAAATGGAAACATGTTTTTTCAATTTACGCTAATCAAGCAATCAACGATGAAACAAGCATGCGCAATGATCACGACAAGATGTATAAAACACATTTTATTTACTTTGTCGCATTTGTCCTTCTTTCTAGATGTTATATTTTCGAACATATCACAATTTTTCTTGAAGGATTTGTACTAAGTTTTTTCAGGTGCGTGCTCGATCGCATCTTGTTGATGAAGTGATTTTCAAATATCACAAAAATTTTCAAAACAAAACATGTCTTATGGACTGCTTGAAGGAATTGATTCTCTTCTTACACATCATGGCATTTGCAGTTACACAAAAACCTTTTCATAAACCCATTTGCGTCCTAAATGTCTTCCTCCAGTTCTCCTTCAAAGAAGATTGTTCATCCCTGTGTTGAATCCCATCTTCTATTGAATTATCCTTCATGACTTCACACACGCCTATCTTTCTAAGTCGCATACATCTCTTTAGATTTTTTTCAGTTCAGTTTTCTTTGTCAATAAAACTAGCCAGCTCCCTTTCCATGACTACATTGCCTTGCCATACACATTGTTACTACTGATATCTTTTCATTTATAGTCCTACCACTCTTTTTATCAGAACTCGCGTTGACTGATGTGGGATTCCTTAAGGCCCACCTTTCAACAATTTTTTCCCCATCGACCTCAACACCTTATATGGGATATAGACTAGAGTCCATTTTGAGTACCTGGAGGCTTTCATGCCTTAATGGCAAGTTCTCTCGCTAACAATCATGGGAATACATCAATGTTCCTTGATCGTCAGATCTTGCAAGTGTCTCGACATCAGCTCATTCATTCGCACTTCCCAAGATGTACTCGGGTACCTTAGCACTCATTGGCATCAAAGATGAGTTTCCTCGCATTGGTTAATGACATTCATCATTGGTTGGTAATATAATGACTTCTTTCCATGCTCGACATCGACACATCCATTCGCATGACTAGAATTGTACCATCGGGTTTAGTAGTAGGTGAAGACTATATACTTTATCCTGACTTCCTCAGCAGTTACAGCAACATGACTTCAACCATATGAGAGTACCACAGTTCCACTTTCATACTTTCTCTTTTCCCTAATTCATTCAACAGTCGTTTGTTGAGTGCTCAACACACCCTAAAAGTTCTGTGACCACTTACTTTTGGGTACCACCTTGTCTTCTACCTTCGATTGTTTTCAACATGGTTTGAGCCTGATAACCTTCTTATCTGATATGTTTCATATCCGAGTTTCTCTTGAGCATATTAAGAACCATCTTGAGAAACACCACGATTGATCAAGGAACCAACGACCCAGATTTATCCAAACTTACTTGAGAAGTTTGGCATCGGTGAAAGATTAAGGTAGTGAAAATCGTATGGGAATTCAAAGCAGCCGAGTGCCGACATTCTTCGACATCAACCGATAAGAGTATCTCTTTTATGCATATAGTCTCCGAAAAGATTTCGTCGAACGCCGGTCCTTTCGGCTTCGGTAGAGAAGTGTAATCATAAGTGTCACACAAAATATGAGTTCGACCGTCGACGCCCGAAACATCACCAATCCCAACATCACCGGTATCGGGAGTTTTATCAAGAAAATAGCAATGTTGATAAAAAATCTAAAATATTAGTCGATCCCCAATCTTTATGAAAGTAAGACGTGATGTGACATTTAACCCCTAGCTATGTCAAGTACTCTGCATTCAAAGCTTTAGTTAATTCATAGATCACACATTATTTACTAGCTCGTGCACAAATCAAAAGGGAACTGTTAAACTCACTGATACAATGCATTTCCATCCGCGCCTCCACCGTCAACCAGTTAAGTCTCAATGGCATAAATCTGATAGCATTATATTTTGAAATCTGCATTGATCGCTTGTATTAACTAATTGATATGACTGGTAGTATCTCCCAGTTATATTCTTTCGAGTCCTTTTTGTGTGATCCCACTCTACACAACAAGGAATTCAGAAAAAATAGGAGAACGAAGCCACCAGTCCAGAGGAAGCATCCAAAGTCCAATGAGTATTAAACATTTTTCTTAACAATAATTACAGGTATGGGTTCGCTTATGGATTTACATTTCATTTGTATATGTTCTCACCTGATGCTACTTTGAATATGTGATTAAAAGTTGGTTTTGATTGCAGGTACAATGCCTCCAAAGAATTCATCCACCAAGAAAACACCACGGGCACCAAAGCTGCAAGAATCGGAAATAGGAGAAGGATCCTCCCCAATGGTTGCAAGACAATTAGATTTTGCTGCTAAGTTGGTGTCCTTCATCAAGGCTATCACCAAGGAGCCCTTTGTCCAACCCCCAGATTTCGGGGATACAAAGGCAAGCATTGGAGAAAAGATGACTTTTCCTCATTGGGAAGAATTCTTCAAGAAGATCAAGAAAGAAGAGTCCCTCGAGTATACTTTGCATAGAGACCCTGATACAAGGAAGCTCGATGACGAGGTCCTCCCAAACATTCACAGGGCTTATATGCACATGGTGGCATGCTAGTCTCTGGTTTTCCCTTGCGTTGAGCTCTTAAAGTGGCTCATTGATCACACCGATGCACAAAAATGTTTGATTAATGCTGATAATGGCGACTGTGTCAAGGTTTTCCTTCCATCAGAAGTTTAGAAATACTACAAACTCAATGAGTCTGTAGAAACATTGAACATTGATTTCGTTGTGAGTTTCTATGCCTCTCACGACACTAGAAATATATTGGCATCTTGGTGGAGGGAAGACAATAAATTCATGAACCGAACTTCTGGCTGGTACCCGACAGTCAATCTCAGGGAACCATACACCTATCTCATGGCCCTTCTCTGCAGATTACATGGGGAGAAAGACTGCTCCTGGTTTTCGAAAGATTGGATGCCTCTAGCTTTTACAGTCGTCGTTTCGGGTACCAGTTTCAATTGGAGTGAAATCATCTCCAAACAGTTGAGCACATGCATAAAACAAGATCAGGTGCTAAAGGAAGGAGATACCCCTTCCTTCTACATGGCTTCGTATCTACTGGACGTCATCTGCGCAAAGAACGCTTTTGTTGGTATGAACTTGAATTGGCACCCTTCAGAGATCGTAGTTCATGTATACTACAACATCTTGTGGGAAAATAGGTACAAGAAATCCTATGTTGTTATCTATGATCATTTTATTGTGCCCATTTACTTCTTACTCTTTAAGAGAGAATGCCCTAGATTATCAGATGAAGCAAAAAAGGTCATAGTCAAAATTGGTCACTGGTATTAAGACGAATGAGAAACCTACATCAGGATTTTTAGTGCCACAGGGGCACCACATTTATTACCCTTTTATGTTCCCGACCGGCTAGTGTTAGGAGAAATCTACTATCAAACCATCATACAAGGATACAATGCAAATTTAGTGAACGACAAGAAGAGAGATTTCATACCATATGGATTCCATATCAGCTTCTGCATGGTCAAAGACACCACACATGCTAAACAACTTCGGCTAGGTCAATTGTAATTTCGGTTCCAAACTGGTTGATTTCGCAAACACGATCCCAAGGGATTGGTCCTACAGCACGTGTCACGGGTATCATCCTATTGGCCTTATGCCCACAATCAGTTTCATAATGAAATTTTCACCGAGAATGCTCAAGACTGGGATATGGTGGAAGCCAGGAAGGTCGATCCTAGAGGAACTAGGTTTAGAGCTTTGAGCTATGAAGAGTAGGCCATGCTATTGGAGCAAGCAATTCAAGGAGTTGGTTGACACCCTGAAGCAGTAGTAGCATACGAATAGGAGGAAGAAACAAATAACCCCCAAGAAGACATTGAGGTCACAGAGGCTCATCAGGGATCCCTAGTACAAATCAGAGTTTTCCCTGAAGATCAAACAGCTCAAGAAAGTGGCACACTTTTATACCAGCAGTCTCAGCTACTAATGAAACGAATGCAGGATAACTCACATCCTGCCATAAGTCCCAAAATTTCAGTTATCATCCAAAGATTTGTGACAGAACCTAGCAATCCTGGTCTCACAACTGTCGATGGCACCAATGGGTCAGGTAATCCCAAGTCTACGATATCGCCAATTGATCTCTCAGGATAAGGAACATCTCAACCAGAGATGGGTTGGGTGTCAATAGAAACACAAGTCCCCAACCCCTTGAGCATGCTAATACATATATACAGCGATGGAAAGAACATAGAGCCTTCTCGTGTCACCCCAGTGTGCATCCAAGAAGAAGAAGGTCCCAAAGAGACCTTTTCCCCAAGTCCCAAAAAGGTCTCTTCTGTTGGGCCCGGGGTTCAGGACCAGGGAATCCCACAAAAGGAAGCTGAAGCTGAAGGTAATCTCAACACAGGAAATTCTGATGAACCAGAAATAGATGTAGGCCCAATTGACAAGCCTCCACAGAAGGAAATCAGTAGTTCCACGATCGATGAGAAAGTAAGTGACAAGTCCATACAAGACACCTCTATCCTGCCCAATACTTAGATCCCCAGTGAGAAACAAGTAGAAGTTAGATCTACAAGGCGGAACGGAGAGGTTCGAGAGCCCACTCTCGAACAAATTTACACTGTGGGAAGCTTGGGAAACAATCTCACATGGGGTGATCAGCAGATACCAGACCCGGTAGATGACGTCGCAGACATCTATGCGATCTCCTATGATCAAAAGAGAAAGGCTATCATTCAGAAGATTGCAAAGAAGAGAAGAATCACGCTGGATCAGTCCTTCATAGTCGTCATTAAGGAGAAGTTAATCGATACAACAGACGTCTGTACGTATGAACTGATTGATGTGGGAAAATCCCTTTCAGAGGCTACCCAGGATAGAGCCAGAAGAGATGAAAAGGAACTTTCCTCCGCCCAAAAGGAGCTCAAAGACTTGCGCCATATTTTTGATAACTATAAGGGAGATACACAGATAGTTGTGTATTTAAAAGATGAGTTTGATAAAGTTTACGATGATTTCAAGAAGGAAATATAGTTGTTAATCTCGAATATAGCCAAATTCCACGAAGAGACTCTCATGGCACTCACGATATGTAAGGAAATGGAGCGATGGTATGAGA
Source organism: Picea engelmannii (assembly GCA_009831015.1). Lineage (NCBI taxonomy): Eukaryota > Viridiplantae > Streptophyta > Pinopsida > Pinales > Pinaceae > Picea > Picea engelmannii. Next base: position 140,619 of record ML798952.1, read on the forward strand.
AGGCACAGCAGGTAGTGGAGAGGCTCGAGCTTATTGAGGCGGTCCAGAAAGGCCGAGAAAAAGAATACCATGACATTCGACTAGTAAGTAAAAGAAGTCTCAATCGCATGAATCAATCGGCCGAATACTGGGCCAAAATGTCTCGAATCCCACATGAATAAATCCAAGAACAATGGGCCAGATGTCAAAAGAACTAGGATAAAATTAATAAAATAATGAAATACATCAGACTCCCTGAGTATGGTACCCCCAATATGTTTATCGACCTAAACAAAATAATCAAGTTGTGCATCAAACAGGATGCGTCATGGGCCAAAGAATGTGTGAAGGTCACCGATGCAAAGCTTGGGCAAGTACAATAGTTCGCAGGACATCCGATCAAAACCAGAGCCATACTTCAGAAGTTGAACTTCAGCCTCGCAAAATATCGAGCGCACACAGCAGACATCAAGGGAATCTATGCGGCTCCAATGGAACAGCACAGGTTTCCATGGGCCAACACCTGTGAAGAACTCTTTATCAGATGGTTTGATTATGAAAGATTCCACCCTTTCCAAGAAAAAAATCGGGTGGACTGTTGAAATACTATTAGATGATGATGCCACATAGTGATTCTTGATTATCTCAAATTGTATTTTACCGTTAATTACTGTTAAGACTTTATATTATAAATAGGAACATCGACCAATGGTCAAGAGGTCGATGGTTGTTGTAAGAACTCTTTTCTTTTGGTTGTTGATAATTATTTTGAGACTTCTACGAAATAAGAAGTCATTCTGGACCAGAGACGAGCTATTTTCATCAGATGTATGTGATTGGAGTTGAAGAAGAATTACTTCCTTTCTTGTTCCATGAATGTTGCAGTAAATGAGTAAGAGAAATTAATTATGTTGCAAGTTATCTGGTGCAATGTTTTGATTTTCCTTGCTTTAAATGATGAAAGTAAATCGTTGTGCTTCTATGTGATGAATGTCTTGGTAGATGAATTATTTTTCTTGTGGTGACATTGATTACAGTTGTGTTTCTTTCTCTATGCTAAGTAGTTTACCTCAGTTATGTGATGAATGCATCGGTAGATGAATTATTTTTCTTACCCTGATCTTGATCATATATGTGTCTTCTTTCTGTTAAGTAGTTTTCTTAGATGGTAGTTGGATGCTCTTTTGGTTAAAGTATTATTACTAATCCCTTTGGCATAGGATCGTTGTCTGCATGTTCGAGTAGTGAGTTATCCGATGCTCGACCCCTTCCCAATAGTTAAAACTCTTGTCCTATCTTTGTCAAGTTGGTTTATACTAGCTTGCATCTCTTGTACCTGCCCCACCTAAGAGAAAATACAGAAAAAACTATCTTAACTGAAGGAAGAGCATTCACCAGAAAACACAAAATTTCATCGATAATTTGGCCAGATTGTAAGATCTGGAGAACCATTCCACTCCAATTGCTACAGACTCTAATTGGGCCTCGGTGGCAGGTTTGGTTCCTGCTGTTGAATCAGGGGATTTAAGCCCCATCAATAGAATTGGTGCTAGAAGGAGGGTCTGAGAATGAATGGTTGAATATGTAAGTTATATGATATTTGGAACAACCTATAGATTTGTAAAGGCCCACATGCATGGCTAGTCATCCAACAGACATCCCACCTTTACTGAGTACTCCCGAAGTGGATAACTCACCCCACTCTGAGAAAGGATATCTTCACCCTAAAATACCTTATGCCCTCCCTCACGGTAAAGTGAATAATTTTAGAAGGATTACCAGATCCTATGCCCGGCAAATCGACATGTTTCCCTTCTCCCCCATCCTCCCTCAAAGAAAACAAAAAAGGAGACTAGTAGTCATCACTCCTGACGAAGTTTTCGTACACTCCATCGAAGAATTAATAGACTTCGCGATCATCGAAATCCAAGAACCTCTTGACCTCATACCTGAGACACCAGCTGACGACATCTCTAAACCTAACAACCTTTCAGAAGACGAAGAGCCTGACTCCGACTCCGAATATATGGAAGAGAAAAATAGTCGAGAGGAGGAGAGGGAAGTTCCACTTCAAGAAATCCAACCTTGGTTGGTCGAGGACGTTGTGGCCATCCCTGGACGAGTACACAATCTCCCTCGGCACCTGGAAAAGTTGCTCCCCAAGTATGATCCTGAAACCTCAGGATTTCCCAAAGATCATATCAAGAAGTTCATACTCGTGATCAGGCTTATGAATGTTCAACATGAAGATGTGGTATGCAGAATTTTCCCCTACATGTTTGAGAACTCAGCTTCCACTTGGTATTTTAACTTGCGAGTAGGATCCATAACCAGCTGGACTAAGTTCCAAAAGGATTTCCTAGACAAATTTGCTGAAGAAACTACCACATGATCCCTTATGGCTGAATTATTCACAACCACCATGACCCCAAAGGAAAGGGTCAAAGATTCATGACTATCCTAAACAAATTTCATCCCACGGCGAAACCGCCTCAAGAGTTGCAAATCGAGGTCTATGACAACGCGCTTCCGGCCTCTATTTCCATGTTCGTTAAAAGAGCCACTAAGCAAACCCTCGCAGAGAATTTTGAAGAGGCCAAGACAATAGAGTTCTAGATGAAAGGGTGTAAAGAAGGTTAGGCATCTCTAGTGAGAAAAGAAAGCCAGCCCCCTCCTAGGAGAGGAATCCACTTGACTAGACCGTAGGGGAATCCAACTAAACCAACTCCCGATAAGGGTAATGGAGATATATAAGAAATGCAATGCATGGTCAAGAAAATATCAAATGAGATTATATATATGAAAAGAAATGTGGGTGGGGGAAACAAGGGCCAAAGACCCTATAAGCCTTTCTTTAAAAGAAACCATCCTTTCAAATAAATTGAACCTCCCCCAGCCAACCTAAACATTGACTTAGGGAATGCCACGTCTAATTCTTTCTGTACATACCACCAAGAGAACCACTTAGAAAGGGAATGTCCTCAGTGGGTCCACGCCATGAATTTAATGGCCAATCATTTTCTGGGTGAAGTCTCTCTAACCGAACCATCCAGCAGTTCGGCCTTTAATATTGTCGATCGGGAAGAGTCTGACCCACCACAAGACACAGCCATGCTGATATGGGATCCCGACGTGATCGTGTCTTCAGATGATCTGTTTAAACCTCAGGCACCACCCACAGAGAGATATTGGTGGTACAGACATGTAGTAATGGTCAACCTGGCCCAAAAGATACCAATGCCACCTGTGCCTCACAAAGTAAATTAACTCCCGATCACCCGAGAATGCCTTTCGCTCCCGGTAAAAATCCTATAAGTATCCATACTCATGATTCTCCTAAATTATATTACAATGTAGTAGAAGATTTGAAGAAGTTGAAAGCTAATGAATCGATTATGGACATATGTAGAATCCCTCAGTAGAAATACCTTATGTTGCAAGCTCTAAGTTTAGTAGAATACCTGACCACTGGCGATGGTTAGGAGAAGAATATGCCCCCTATGGATTTTGCAAGAAAACCAACATTAAACACCTACTCAGAAGGCAGGAAGGAGAGGCCTTTTGTACCACCTTTCCTTTTAACATTCGAATTCTTCAACAGGAATCTCCACAACTGTCTGGTAGACTCCGGGGCATCTTCCAATGTCATGCCCTTGGCCGTTTGTAACAAATTAGGTGTTGTCCCTCTAAAAAGTGATAAGCATGTCATACAACTCAATAGGACCTAGGTCAAAGTCATGGGGTAACTCAAAGATGTGATGATCAGGGTAGCCACTCATCCTAATTTCATGATATCCCTGAGGCATATGGGCTATTATTGAGTCAAGATTGGTCCGAAAAACTAAACGGATACTTCAGCACAGACTAGGCACACCTTTGGCTACCACTGAAGGGATACAAGAACATGATCAGAATCGATAGGGAAATATATCTTAAACATACGGTCACTGACCAAGAAACCCTGAACGAACCAGCCTCTACCGATTTTCCCATACTAGGGAATTATTCTTGTGATTCTCACTTTGGCAATTTTTCTCCTCTCCTGTCCAAGGTTTCTCTTACCCAAATCTCCGAGATAATATTTCAAGAATAATTCTCGATGCCAATGGAATATTCTCCCTTTTTTCAAGATCTAGTGTTAGGTCTTCCGGAAGAAAAGATCGAAGAGCGGAACATTGATTGGAATGGAAATCATCGCTCGCAAATTTAGACCCTTTATTTTCATGGATCCAAGTCACAAGAGGGTTCGGGAGCAGGGTGCATCCTCATCGATCAAAAGGGTAAACACGATTTCTTATCTTGTAGACTATAATTTGAGTGCACCAACAACACTGCCAAGTATGAAGCCCTGGTACAAGGCTTAAAGAAATCCATAGATCTTAATGTCAAGGAATTAAAGGTGTTCATAGACTCGGAAATCATTATTAGACAAGTAATAAACACTATACACTACAACTCCCTTCATCTTAAGAACTACCAGCAGGAGGTGCAAAGGTTGATAGAACACTTTGAAGCTTTCAATATCACTATGATCCCCAGAGCGAAGAACACCCTTGTTGACTCCTTAGCCACCGTTGCTTCAAGACTCTCACCTTTAGAAGATTACGAAGCCTCCCGATTCACTACATAACTTCTCTACAAGCCATCGGTACCTAATAATATCTCTAATTGGAAAGTATTTGAGGGGGATGAACAGATCATAAGCTTCCTGACTAATCAAGACAACTTCAAAGACCTAGCTATTGACGATGATGAGTTCCAAGAGAAACTAACGGAAACCAATCCTCGGTAGGGTCAACAAGCGGATAAACCAAAGGCTCACACAATTCCAAAATGGATAGCAAATCTAGAGAATTTGTTTGATCTAAAGGAACGACTCAAAGGACCTAAAAACGCAAAGACTGGTAACTCCTGCCCCCTCCACGAAACTGTAAATCTTGGAACCCCAGACAATCTAAAGTATGTAAATCTCGGCAAAATTATATCTAAAGAGGAGAGGAAATCCTACCTCAAATTATTCAAACAATACCAGGATGTGTTCGCCTAGTCCTATAAAGATTTGAAAACATATGATACCCGCATCATTCAACACACTATCCCATTGAAACCCAAAGTCAAACCTTTTCAACAGAAACTCTGAAAGTACCACCCATCCTTGGAACCCCTATTGTATCAAGATCAAGAGTTAAGGAAGATTTTAGATGCAAAGACAATTTTCCAAGTTAGACATTTCGCCTGGGTAGCAAACCTTGTTCCAATAAGAAAAAAGTCAGGAGAAATCAGATTATGTGTAGAATTTTGGAATGTCAACAGAGCTTCAAAAAAGGAAAATTATCCCATCCCACCGATGGAGAAACTCCTACAGACTGTTTCGAGCTCGAAAATTTTCTCCCTTCTAGACGGTTTCTCAGGATACAACCAAGTGTTGGTTTCAGAGGAAGACTGATTAAAAACTACCTTCCTGGCCAAATGGGGAACCTTCGCTTATAAACGCATGGCTTTCAGCTTGATTAATGCAGGAGTGACCTTTCAAAGGGAAATGGACGTGGCAGTTCAAGGACTTATAGGTAAGTGCATGGTAGTGTATTTAGATGATGTAACGGTGTATTCGAAGATTAGAGAGGAACACATCCAACACTTAACTCAGATTTTTGAAAGATGTCGAAAATACGGTATATCACTCAATCCTAAGAAAACTACCTTCGGTGTTGAAGAAGGTAATTTGTTAGGTCATATTATATCTCAATTAGGAATTTACATAGATCCCTAAAGGATTAAAGCCATAGCTCAACTCTCGCTACCCCATAATAAGAAGGTTATGCGGTATTTTTTCGGGAAAATTAATTTTGTAAGGAAATTCACCCCTGACTTCGCCAAAATCATCAAAACCTTACAAAAAATGATTCACAAAGATTCTGAGTTTAAGTGGGATGATGAAAAAAAAGACGCTTTCAACAATATCAAAGTTGCCATATCCCGGGCCCCGGTATTGCGAAGTCCCGATTTCAATAGAGACTTTAACCTTTATACTTTTACCTCTGACCAATCACTAGTTGTGGTTTTGACTCAGAAGGATGATGACAACAACGAAGCCCCGGTGTCATTCATGAGAACCAACCTTCAAGGAGCTGAGATCAATTACCCCACCATAGACAAGTAGGCCTATGTGATCTATAAAGCAATAAATCATTTTAAAGAATCACACTAAGGTAATTGTGCCATACCCTACAATCCGATCCTTGTTTACCCAACAAGAAATGGGAGAAAGAAGAGGGAACTGGATGGCAGTAGCCCAGGAATTTGATCTAGATATAAAACCCGCCAAGTTAGTAAAAGTACAAGGTTTGTGCAAGCTCGCAGTCGAAGCTCAAGATCAAGCAAACTAAGATCTAGGGTGGGATAATGAAATAGCACTGTGGTGTGGTGAAGCAGCATACATTTTGTTGGGACCGGACTCCTGGTACAAGGATTTGTCTCATCTATTACATCACGGGACTTGTCCCAAAAACCTCAACCCCAGAGAAAGGAGAGCCCTCTGATTAAAATCCACACAATATCGCCTCATAAATTTGGTTCTCTTCTGGATCAACTATGACAGGGTATTGCTGAGATGTCTCGAACGCAAATACATCGATAAAGTGCTGAAAGAACTCCACGATGGCCCCGCTGGGAGACATTTTGCAGGGAACACCACCGCTCATAAGGTTCTGAGAGCTGACTATTATTGGCCCACTTTGTTCAAAGACGCTCATGCTTACACCGGGAATCGTAAGAATTGTCAAATAAGTGTTGGCAAGGAGAGAAGGGTAAAAATCCCACTTCAGCCTGTAACCGTCTCTAGGCCATTTGAGCAATGGGGGTTGGATATCATAGGAGAAATTACGCCCATTTCTTCAAAATTGCACAAGCATATTCTTACTACCGCCGACTATTTCACAAAGTGGGCAGAGGCCATCCCTCTAACCCGTGTAAATGAGAAAATAGTCATCCAATTTATAGAACAACAGCTAATTACAATTTTTGGCATTCCTTCCATTATGGTCTTTGATAATGCGGCGTACTTCTCCTCTACCCTATTGACAGAGTTCTCTCTGGACAAAGGAATCATAATCAAGTACTCTACAAATTATTACCCTCAGGGAAACGGTGTGGCAGAGTCAACCAATAAGAATCTGGTGAGGATACTAAAGAAGATGGTTGTGGATAACCATAGAAATTTGCATAACCAACTCCATAATTCCCTATGGGCTGATAGGGTCACACCCAAAGAGGCTATAGGAAATTCCCCATACTACCCGGTCTACGGACAAGAAGCCATTCTCCCGAATGGGATTTATCTTCCATCTCTCCAATTGGCCCAAGATTCTAACGATGATAAATCCCCGACCATGCAACAAACAATCAACACTCTGCTCATGCTGGAGGAAGAGAGGGAAAGGGCTAAGTCCAATTTTTTATCCCATCAACAGATAGTGAAAAGATGGTTCAATAAGCATAAGGCTAAAGAAAAGAATTTTGAAGTAGGAGACTTAGTTCTAAAGTGGGATAAGGTAAATGAACCCAAAGGCAAGCATTCCAATTTTTAGAGCCTATGGCTTGGGCCTTTTCAGGTGGTTGAGAAGATTGAGGTAGGTATTTATCATTTGCAAAATCTGAGAGGGGAACCTGACGCCCTCCTGGTAAACGGCCAAGCCCTAAATCAGTACTTCCAATAATAACAACACAATAAAATATATATATATATAGAGAGAGAGATATAGATATTTCCAGTTGGCACGAATAAAATAAGGATAGGAGATATATGTTTTATGGGACAGAGATTCTGCGTTCGCCCAGTGAATCGCCATTTGTTGAGTGCTCAAAACACCCTAAAATTTCTGTGACCACTTCCTTTTGGCTACCACCTTGTCTTCTACCTTCGATTGTTTTCACCGTGGTTTGAGCCTGATAACGTTCTTATCTGATATGTTTCATATCTGAGTTTCTCTTGAGAATATTAAGAACCATCTTGAGAAACACCACGACTGATCAAGGAACCAGTGACCCAGATTTCTCCCAGCTTACTTGAGAAGTTCGGCATCGGTGAAATATTAAGGTAGCAAAAATTGTATGGGAAGTCAAAGCAGTCAAGTGCCGACATTCTTCAACGTCGGCCGATAAGAGTATCTATTTTACGCATATAGTCTCCGAAAATATTTCTCCGAACACCAGTCCTTTCGGCTTCGGCAGAGAAGTGTAATCATAAGCGTCGCAAAAAAAGAGGAGTTCCACCGCTGACACCCAAAACATCACCAATCCCAACATCATTGGTATCGATATTTTTATCAAGAAAATAGCAATGTTTATAAACAATCTAAAATAGTATTCGATCCCCAATCTTTATGAAGGTCAGACGTGACGTGACGTTTAACCCCTAGCTGTGTCAAGTACTCTACATTCAAAGCTTTAGTTAATTCGTAGATCGCGCATTAGTTACTATCTCATGCACGAATCAAAAGGGAACAGTTAAACTCACTGATACAATGCATTTCCATCCGCGCCTCCGTCATCAACTAGTTAAGTCTCAGTGGCAGAAATTCGATAGTGTTATATTTTGAAATCTGCATTTATCACCCGTATTAACTAATTGATATGACTGGTAGTATCTCCCAGTTATATTCTTTCAAGTCCTTTTTGTGTGATCCCACTCTACGCAGCAAGGAATTTAGAACAAACAAGAGAATGAAGCCACCAATCCAGAGGAAGCATCAGAAGTCCAATGAGTATTAAACAGTTTTCTTAGCAAGCATTACAGATATGGGCTCGCTTATGGATTTACGTTTCGTTTGTATATGTTCTCACCTGATGCTACTCTGTATATGTGTTTAAAAGGTGTTTTTGATTACAGGGATAATGCCTCCAAATAATCCATCCACCAGGAAATCACCACAGGCACAAAAGCTACAAAAATCAGAAATAGGAGAAGGCTCCTCCCCAGCAGTTGCAAGACAATTAGAGTTCGTTCCTAAGTCGATGTCTATCATCAAGGCGATCACCAAGGAGCCCTTTGTCTAGCCCCCATCTTTCGGGGATATAGAGGCAAGCATTGGAGCAAAGACAACTTTTCCTCGCTAGGAAGAAGTCTTCAAGAATATCAAGAAAGAAGATCCCCTCAAATATACTCTGCACAGCGACCCTGATATAAGGAAGCTTGATGATGAGGTCCTCCCAAACATTCGTAGGGCTTATCTGCACATGGTGGCAAGACAGTCTTCGGTTTTCCCTTACGTTGAGCTCTTAAAGTGGCTCATTGATCACACTGATGCATAGAAATGTTTGATTAATGATGACAATGGCGAATGCATTGGGGTTTTCCTACCATCATAAATTCAGAAATACTACAAACTCAATGATTTCAGAGAAAATTTGAAAACTCATTTCGTGGTGAGTTTCTATGCCTCTCATGATACTAGCAAAATCTTGGCATCCCAGTGGAGGGATGACAAGAAATTCATGAACCGAACTTCTAGCTGGTACCCGACGGTCAATCTCATGGAACCATATGCCTATCTCATGGCCCTTCTCTGCAGATTACATGGGGAGAAAGATTGCTCCTCGTTTTCAGAAGCTTGGATGCCTCTGGCTTTTATAGTCGCCATTTTGGGTGTCAGTTTCAATCAGAGTGCTATCATCTCCAAATAGTTGAGCACATGCATAAAACAAGCTCAGGTACCAAAGGAAGGAGATCCCCCTGCCTTCTACATGGCTTCGTATCTACTGGATGTCATCTGCACCAGGAACGCTTTTGTTGGGATGAACTTGAATTGGCACCCTTCGGAGCTTGCAGTCCATGTATACTATAGCATCTTGTGGGAAAATAGGTAAAATAAATCCTATGCTATTATCTATGATCATTTTATTTCACCCATTTACTTCTTACTCTTTAAGAGAGAATTCCCTAGATTATCAGATGAAGCAAAGAAGGTCATAGTGAAAATTGGTCACTGGTATTTAGATGAACAAGAAACATACATCAGAATTTTTGGCGCCACAGGGGCGCCACATTTATTACCCCTTTATGTTCCCGACCGGCTAGTGTTAGGATAAATCTGCTATCAAACCATCATACAAGGATACAATGCAACTTTAGTGAAAGACAAGAAGCAGGCTTTCATACTGTATGGATTCCATATTGGCTTCTACATGGTCAAAGACACCACGCATGCTAAACAACTTGGGCTAGGTCAATTGGAATTTCTTTTCCAAACTGGTCGATTTCGCAAACATGATCCCAAGGGATTGGTCCTAATGCACGGGTCACAGGTATCATCTTGTTTCCCTTATGCCCACAATCGGTTTGAGGATGAAATTTTCACCGAAAATTCTCAAGACTGGGATATGGTGGCATCTAGAAAGGTCGATCCTAGAGGAACTAGGTTTAGAGCTTTGAGCTATGAAGAGCAGACCACGCTATTGGAGCAAGAAATTCAAGGAGTTGGCTGACACCCTGAAGCAGCAGAAGCATATGAATTGGAGGAAGAAAAAAATAACCCCCAATAAGACATTTAGGTCACAGAGGCTCATCAGGGATCCCCGGTACAAATCAAAGTTTTCCCTAAAGATCAAACGGCTCAAGAAAGTGGCAGACTTTTATACCAGCAGTCTCAGCTACTAATGAAACGGATGCAGGACAACCCGCCTCCTGCCATAAGTCCCAGAATTTCAGTTATTGTCCGAAGAGTTCCGACAGAACCTAGCAATCCTAGTCTCATAGCCACCGATGGAACCAATGGGTCAGTTAATCCCGAGTCTACAATATCGCCAATTGATCTCTTGGGATAAGGAACATCTCAACCAAAGATGGGCTAGGTTTCAATAGAAACACAAGAGCCCAACCCCTTGAGAACACTAATACGTATATACAATGATGACGAGAGAACAGAGCCTTCTCATGGCACCCCAGTGCACATCCAAGAAGAAGAAGGTCCCAAAAATACATTTTCCCCAAGTCCCAAAAAGGTCTCTTCTGTTGGGCCTGGGGTTCAGGACCAGGGAATCCCACAAAAGGAATTTGAATCTAAAGGTAATCTCAACATAGGAAAGTCCGATGAATCAAAAATAGATGTAGGCCCAAGTGACGAGCCTCCGTAGAAGGAAATCGGTAGTTCCACGATTGATGAGCAAGTAAGTGACAAGTCCATACAAGACACCTCTATCCTGCCCAATACTCAGATCCTCGGTGAACAACAAGTAGAAGTTGGATCTACAAGGCAGAACGAAGATGTTCGAGAGCCCACTCTTGAACAAATTTACATTGCGGGAAGCTTGGGAAACAATCTCACATGGGGTGATCAGCAGATACCAGACCCAGTAGATGAGTTCATAGACATCTATGCGATCTCCTATGATCAAAAGAGAAAGGCTATCGTTCAAAATACTACAAAGAAGAGAAGAATCACCCTGGATCAGTCCATCATAGTCTTCACTGAGGAGAAGTTAATTGATATAGAAGACACCCGTATGTCTGAGCTGATTGGTGTGGGAAATTCCCTCTCAGAAGCTGCCCAGGACAGAGATGGGAGAGATGAAAAGGAACTTTTCTCCGCCCAAAAGGAGCTCGAACACTTGCTTCATCTTCCCAATTATTATAAGGGTGCTACACAGACAGTTGTGTATTTAAAAGATGAGTTCGGTGAAGTTTACGATGAGTTCAAGAAGGAAAGACAGTTGTTAATCTTGAATATAGCTGAATTCTAGGAATACACTCTCATGGCACTCGCGACATGTAAGGAAATGGATCGATGGTATGAGAAGGCGCAGCAAGCAGTGGAGAGGCTCACATTTATTGAGGCAGTCCAGAAAGGTCGAGAAAAGGAAGACCACAGCATTCAGCTAGTAAGTAAAAGCAGTCTCAATCACATGAAGCGATCGGCCGAATACTGGGCCAAAATGTCTCGAATCCCAACGAAGAAATCCAAGAACAATGGGCCAAATGTCAAAAGAACTGGGATAAAATCAATAAAATAATGAAAGACATCAGACTCCCTAAGTATGGTACCCCCATTATGTTTATCGACCTAAACGAAATAATCAAGTTGTGCACCAAATAGGATGCGTCATGGGCCGAAGAATGTGAAAAGGTCACCGATGCAAAGCCTGGGAAAGTACAACAGTTCGCAGGACATCCAATCAAAGCCAAATACATACTTCAGAAGTTGAACTTCATCCTCACAAAATATCGGGTGCACACAACAGACATCAGGGGAATCTATGCGGCTCCAATGGAACAGCATAGGTTTCCATGGGCCAACACCTGTGAAGAACTCTTTATCAGATGGTTTGATTATGAAAGAGTCCACCCTTTCCAAGAAACAACTCGGGTGGATTGTTGAAAGACTGTTAGATGATTACGCCACGTGGCGATTCTTGATTAGCTCAAATTGTATTTTACCATTAATTACTATGAAGACTTTATATTATAAATAGGAACATCGACCGATGGTCAAGAGGTCGATGGTTGTTATAAGAACTCTTTTTTTGTTGTTTTTGATAGTTATTTTGAGAATGCTATGAATTAAGAAGTCCTTCTGGACCAGAGATGAGCTATTTTCATCAGATGTATGTGATTGGAGGTGGAGAAGAATTACTTCCTTTCCTGTTCCATGAATGTTGCGGTAAATGAGTAAGAGAAATTAATTCTGTTGTCAAGTTATCTGGTGCAATGTTTTGATGTTCCTTTCTTTAAATGATGAAAGTAAATCGTTGTGCTTCTATCTAATGAATGTCTTGGTAGATGAATTATTTTTCTTACCGTGACATTGATTACAGTTGTGTTTCTTTCTCTATGCTAAGTAGTTTACCTCAGCTATGTGATGAATTCCTCGCTAGATGAATTATTTTGCTTACCCTGATCTTGATCAAATATGCGTCTTCTTTCTGTTAAGTAGTTTTCTCAGTCAACAGTTGGATGCTCTTTCGGTTAAAGTATTATTACTAAGCCCTTTGGCATAGGATCATTGTCTGCATGTTCGAGTAGCGGGTTATCCCAAGCTCGACCCCTTCCCAATAGTTAAAACTCTTGTCCTATCTTCGTCAAGTTGGTTTATACTGGCTTGCATCTCTCGTACCTGCCCCACCTAAGAGAAAATACAAAAAAAATGGTCTTAACCGAAGGAAGAGAATTCACCAGAAAACACAAAAGCTCATCGATAATTTGGCCAGATTGTAAGATCTGGAGAACCATTCCACTCCAAACGCTGCAGAGTCTAATTGGGCCTTGGTGGTGGGTTTGGTTCTTGTTTTTGAATCAGGGGATTTAAGCCCCATCAACACTGTTCAGATTCCTCCACTTCACATTCTCTAATCCAGCAGACAGTAGTCGCGGCTACAACAACAGTCACTTTCCATATGATCCTACAGCAGTGGCATCTTCCATGCTCTAGCAGCCACATCAGCCATATTCCTATGGCATAGTTCATCAACATGTTGTGTAAGTGGAGGTATGTTATTTTCTAAACTTTAATCATGTAATTCCTCAACTGCTAGCAATGAATAATTTGGAAAATTCCCTCACCCAGTTCCCTTTCCTTTTCACTTCTATAACTTATGCCAAGTTGCATGAGGACATGCAACAAGTTAAGTTGGGGGGTATAGGGGACTTTATTCACTATCATCACTCCACTTTTCCACTACCATCATTCCATTTTTCATCTCATTTACCATTTATGAACATTTATTTTCCAACGATACTCTGTTGCACTTTGCTTCATAAGCATTGTTATACATATTGGCATGATTCACACATATACAAAAAAGGGCTTTCTTATACTCAGTGATGTTTCCTTATGCACATTGATAGCATATATTTTCCAGTAAGAATATGGGAAAATTATTATCATAACAGCAAGAGAACAAACAATGAAATGAATTTTGATAACACAAGAACTAACATTCTTTATATTCATGATTGTCACACAAGAACCAACATTCTTTATATTCATGATTGTGACACAAGAACCAACCATAAGAAAAATGTCAGTTGTTACTCATGTAAATCCCATCCTAGAAAACATTCATTATCATCACTCGAAGCCAACATTCAGATGCCAAAATTTCTTGAGAAGATCCATGCATGGTTGCATGAGGACATGCAACAAGTTAAGTTGGGGGGTATGTTGGGGCTCAGAAATGTCCTATTTTCATCCACTTTTCCCTTCATCATTCTTCACATTTCATCGCCCCATTAACCTTTCACGGCATCCTTTCCATAAATATACTTGGGTTTTACCTTATTGTTCTCCACTTCACTCATTTTAGTATTAAAATGTAATTTGTGATTAAATGTTAGAAAATCGACATGTTTTCATATATATCTCAAAAATGTGTTATCTTTGTAATGTGTAGGAATATGTGAAGGATTAATTCAAAAGGATTTCTCGAATACTTCCTCCACCATTTCAATATTTGAGGAGATAATTCAAGCCCATTCCAAGGAGACGATCATGGAGATTTGGTTGGAATATCTTATCCAAGATATATGAGAGATATGTGTGAGGATTTGAAGGGATTATATTTTGTAATAATGGGAAATAGGTTGAGAGAAAAGTGGATCTGTAATTATGAGATGGTTATCTTATCTTCGAGGCTCTCATGTATAAAAGAGAATTCTCTCTCTTCATGAGGGGGTAGTAATAATTTGGGGAATTAGAGTAGTAATCAAGTAATCAAGTAGAGAATTAGAGTAGTCATTAATGGTAGTCATTTGGATTTGAAATAAAGTGATTCTTATCTTTGATTCATGGATTTGGTTTTCATGCTTTCATTATTTTGTTATGGAGATTGATTTGATTATTATAATGTAATATTGTTTCATTGGTGTGAGCTCACATATGTTGTTCTGTTATTCAACTCTTCACATGTTGTATTTGCTTATTCCTTCATGTAGTTCTCCATTCATAGATTAATTTGATTTACGCAATTTCCCATTCTTAGATTAATTTCATTTATGCAACTAGATTAATTCAATTCCAAGTCATGTGTTTCAATTTCCTACATTAGATTAATGATTCAATTTCAGTTATAGCTTAAACATTGGATTAGATTAGTCCCGCCTCAATATTGCATATACTTTGTGTGTTCTTCGTAATTTTACGAACCTCGGATTGACAAATTAGATAGTCGGGCAAGTACTACAACTCAATTAATACAACATTAGTTCAGCCCAATATAATGACTGTCGTTCCCTTGTCACGATTGTTGTTCCTTTTGTAAGTAGTGTTTTTCATTTGAATGAACAATTGTTGTTCATTTTGTTACAATTGTTGTCCCTTTGCAGGGGTTGCATCTCTGGAGGACGGGTATTGAAAACAGAAGATAAGAACCTACATAGGTGACAATTAAAATGCTTGTGCCAGTGCCTACCTTTGGATGATGCATAGAGGTTATATTTTAGGAAATCTTTAGAGCCCAACACCCACCTACTAGTATTATATATCATTGGCATAGTTTAAATAATAGGCTTAGAAATACTTTGTGGGAAAAATCCTCGTTGCGATTTTAATCGTCAACATCCATGTTTTACTATAGATGAGAATAACATCAAAGAAAAATATGATAAAATTATGGAGAAAAGGATGAAATACATGATTCATGAGACTTTGGAAAGTGGGGGGGAAATTACTCAGGCCAAATGGCATGACCAAGAATTCATATTGGCCCTCATGAGTTCGAAATGTCATCTTGGGAATGTCATCCTCTTTCATACGTATCTAGTGGTAGCCAGAACGAATATCAAGTTTAGTAAAGTATTGAGCACCACTCAATTCATCCAATAGATCATCAATGACAAGAATGGGAAACTTGTCTTTGATGGTGATTTTGTTGAGAGTAGGAAAGTTGGGACACATGCGTCACGTTCCTTATTTCTTGAGGACCATGACCACGGGAGAAGAATAGGGGTTGGTACTATGGAGGATGACACCCACGTCGAGCAATTATTGAAAAATTTTCTCAATTTCATTCTTCTGGGAAAATGGATGATGATACGAGTGGACATTGGGAGGAATATTTCCTGGAACTAGAGGAATGGAATGATCATGAACACTGCAGGAAGGGGGAAGGCCCTGGGGAGTGGAAAAAATAGTTTGGTGTTTGGAGAGTATAGTTTGGAGGTCAGGATGCACAGATGGGGTCTCAACTTCTTGAATTGAATGGAGTTGGCCAATAATGCTTGAATGGCCTTTTTTTAGGATCTTTTCCATTCGATGGGAACTGATGATCTCAGGGGATCCTATTGTGATGCATTGGAATTGATACAGTTCGTCATCCTGTTGAAATTCCATGGTTAATTCCTTAAAATCCATGAGGATGGGACGGAGAGTGCGTAACCATTCCACACCTAACACAATGTCACAACCAGCCATTTTGATAGCGAACATATGAGATTTTAGGTTGTACTAGCCAATTTGTATACACACATTTTCAAAATTCCCCCCACATTTCATGGAACTTCCATTAGTAATCATGATTCAAAAATTTTTGAATGCATGGATATAGCAATGGGTTTCTTGAGTAATGTGAAGATGAATGAAATTATGAGTGCTACCACTGTCAATTAGGATGATGACCTTCTTATTTTTAATGTATCGAATTAGCTTAAGTATTTTGGGAGTAGAGAAGCCAGTGAGTGCATTCAATGAAATGACTGATTCAACTTCTGGTGGATTAGATGGCAGAGTGATAGGAGTTGGCTCAGGTAGCTATGCTTCAGGAGAAGCCCTGACCTCTTCATCAGCCACATCCTTAGATATGGCCATGAACAACTTTTGTTACATACATTTGTGCCCCAAAAAATATTTTTCATCACAATTATAGAAAAGACCCTTGAATTGGCATTCAACCATTTTTGCCTAGGTTAACTTTTTGATTTTGAGAGGAGTGGGATGAGGAGTAGGATTGGGAGGGAGAGGGAATGGATGGAAATAAGGTTTGTCGTGTTGGGAAAAAATAACCTGTTGGGATTCCTTGGCACGCTGAGTAGATTCCAACCAAGTCTGGGGGAAAGTCATGAGGACTTGGGCTGGGATTTCATCCTTGAGACCACTGATAAAGAATTATCTAAAACAAGTATCATAAATTCCCTCGGTTCTAAAATCTAATTTCTCAAATGTGGAAATAAACTCTACCATGGTACCTGACTAATTTAATTTTGTCAAACATCCTAGGGAGTGGGTATTAGTGTCAAAGTAGTCATAAAGTGTGGACACAAACTTTTTCCAAGCCACATATCCTTAGCATGATTTTCGATGCCATTTCCATCATTTCCAACATTCATGATCTAAATAGAGTACACCATAACAAATTTTTTCCAAGTCATAAGTGATTCCATGCAAGGAGAAGTAGTGTTCCATTTGAGTGACCCAACCAGTGCAATCTGAGCCATCAAATTTGTTAACCTCCACTAGTGGAAGATGTGGATCATGATGCAAGGGGTTGGACTGAAACTACTGGGAATTGGAGGAAGTTGTACCTTCTAGGTTAGAATATTGGTCAGATCAGAAATGGATTCCAAGAATTTACATTTTTTCTAGGACCTTGGCAACAAATGAGTCAAGTTGAGACTCAAGGTGGGATGCAATTTGGCTGGCAAGGTGGGAATCAATGTCCTTCTTCAGTTCATCTTTCATGTAGTCCATTTTGGACTCTATGTGGGTAGCGATGTGGGTTTCAAGGTATTTTTTATGAGTGGTGGCCATGGTGAGGGGAAAACACAGGAAGAGGTGGGAAAGAAAGGTGGTTGAAAAGGGCGAGTGGGTCCACAGAAAAAACAAGGTGAAAAAATGATAGGTATCACTGTGATCAAGACGAAAAGAGGATTTTAATGGAATAGGTCCCAAGTATAGGTGCTCGTAAGGGGGTTGGGACCACAGGAAAAAAAAAGGTTGAAAAATGATAGGTATCATTTCGATTGGGATGAAAATAGGAGTCCAATGGGATAGATCTCAAATAAGGGCACGGGCAGGCCCCATACTTTGTTTTTTACTCATGCGAAGTTATACTTCGATTTGAATAATATTGTAGTGTCAAAATTCCCAAATTATTAACAGGAACAAAGATGTAGTAATTTTGCAACCAGAATGCAAGAGGCAAGGTTGTGCATAAAAAAATGTGTTTGTTCCTTGCTTATTCTATTTTCATCCCAAGGTTTAGGGTTTTTGTCAGGGTTCCTAAAAAAAGGGTTTTCCCTCTACTATAGCTCTCTAATATATGTGTGGGGTCAAACAACAATACTCAGCCCAATATCTCAGGGAACCAATTAAGGAGGCTATATCATACCCTTAGTCGTATTACCCGACTACCTAGGTACTAGAGAGTATATTCCTGAGTGTTTTTCTCGGTGGAACTGTAGCATCTAGGAGACCAATCATTTTATCTATGGAGGGCTTCAAGAGATCTAGGCCAATCTGTATACAAGTGTTTTCTGATGCACTACCACTCGAAGGGGTACCAAGAGGGTTAAAAGGGTGGAAAACAAGATTTTCTTAAATACCTCTTGTATTTCATGCATGTATGCTTCCATGACCTTGTATTTATGCATTGAATGACATATCTCTATAGTTTTAAGACGTCAGAACACATCTCTACCCTGAAAAGAAATAACCCACATTTCCTACCAAGGAAAGTTCTCTGATACCACTTGTAAGGTACCAGATCTATTATCATAGTAGAAAAAATAAACATTGCAAAGAATAACAGTGGAACATCACAATATATGAAACCACAGCACCAAAATAATACCTTTGTTGATAGGAAACAATGTTCACTTGCCTCTTCGAGAGGGAAACCTCCAGCAGAGAAGCTCTCTATTACATCAAGTCTCCAAAAAAAAATTCTCATGTCTCCTACTCTTATTAATACTAATTATATCTTCTAAATATCCTTATAGAGGAAGATCCTTTTTGTAACATACCCAACATCCAATTGTTCTATGCCACGTAAAAAAATTTGAACTGTATGTAAATTAAAACATATACACAAAGAAACTCTTGTAGAAATTTATATATAAAACTTAAAACAGACAAATACATTCTGCATTACAAAAATTCATACAGAATAATAATAAAAATACACATGTAGCACAAACAAGAGTAACCCATAAAATAAATGCATGCATAATAATGTGGCATGTAATTTAACACAAAACGAACACTTATCTTGGTAAACATATCACCAATTGCATGTAGACCTTCCATGAACCTCCCAGCCTTATACCACACTGCTCATCACTCTCAGCAGTGGTCACCCCTGAGCTGGGACTAAAATCCACCCGGGTAAAGGGATTCCTAACTAGGATGATGTATCTTATACATCAGGAAATACTCTGTCATAGGTTCCTACTCAAACTAATAGCCTACAGTCCCTCATTCCCCACATGCCTATCCCACCCCAGGAAGTGTGCCCCTTCTCTGCTCAACAGTCCCTCAGCTGCCCCACTTCCTTTACGGGGCTTCAACAATAGGTCAGACAGGAAGTCTCAAAGCCCTATAGCTATAATTTAGCACCTTCGGGAAATCAATTCCCATCAATTCTCTCACCTAGAGAGAAATTTCTCATGGGCTTGACAACCCACTTCTTTAGTCCATCTCCCAATCGAACTAGGTACAAAAACAGGTATGGGTATGGATACAGGTTCAGGTACCATGATAGGAAGGTACGAAGGACAACTGACTAATTGAGTGAATGATCATGGAAATGATTGGAAAATTAACTAAGTCTAAGCTATATGTATGCATGTTCCAAACTTGACAATTTTCATGTTGGGAGCTACTTTGGCCCACTTGTCCCCATCCTTATAACTTAGGATAAAATAATTATCCATACTTTATACTTTAAGGAATATTAATATAATATTCATTTTTGGCTTAAGCTCCCTATCTTATCCCTTTTCCTTAACTTGTAGCCCCCCCCTTTCCCTAACTAGTGGATTTTAGTCCCCCATGCTCTTTTAGCATGGTCGGTCTACACGCAACGATGTATTTTATATTAATGATGAGACATATAATAAAATAGGCTCACTGGCCTTTAGAATCTAGTGTCTCTAGCCTAATTCCACACATAATCCTCCTAGATTATAATAACTAGCTCACCATTCTATAAAACACAACATATACACAAAGGCTCCCTGGCCTCAAAATCACACACACTTAATTTTGTTGTGCGCGGTATCCTGGAATGTGCACACTTCATCATTTTAGTGCGCAGTATATGCATGCACTATACCATGGAAGGTGCATACAAAATGATATCAAACAGATCACCAGATTAAGTACATTTGCATTTACATTTATATTTGGGGTTCGATCTAGGGGTATTACAATCCCCTCCCCTTATTTAAGCACTGTCCTCAGTTCATTATGTACACATATACAACCAAAATTTCAAAAATCCTGAAAAATATGCAGGTATTATGCCCGCATTGCATCCTCATTATCCCAATTAGCATCCTCAGGACCGTACCAAGTCCATTGGACCTTTACAAGCCCTATGGCTTGATCACAGAGATGTTTGATTTTTCGATCCAGAATGCGTACCATATGTACTTGGAAAGTGCCTTATTGATCCACTTGAATCACATTCCAATCAATTACATGATTAGTATCAGTTATATATTTATTGAGCAAGGATACATGGAATACATTATGAACAGACATAGATGCAGGCAATGCAATCATATAAGATATTGGACCAATCCTTTCTAGGATTTCAAATGGTCCACAATATCTAGCTACCAACTTGGAACATTTTCCCAACTTCAGTAAAATTATGTTGGCTTTCACTTTCAATAATACATGGTCCCCCACTTTAAATTCCCTGTGAGTTCTTCCCTTATCAGCATAGATTTTCTTCCTATCTTGGGAAGCCTTTAAGTTCTAATTTATTTTCAACATTTTCTCCTCCATTTCCCTGAGTAAATATGGCCCAAACATTGCTTTATCTATTGGGTTATCCCATCTTATCGGTGTGGTGCACCTTCTGTCGTAAAGTGCCTCAAATGGGCTCATATTTAGAGATGTTTGGTACCCATTGTTATAAGAAAAATCTAATAAGTGTAGGTAGTCCTCCCATTTTGATGGTTTATCCATCACATACATCCTCAACATATCCTCAATCATTTGATTCACCCTCTCTGTTTGTCCATCTGATTCTGGATGATAAGTTGTGCTAAAATTCAAATTTGTTCCAAATCCATTAAATAATCCCTTCCAAAAATTTGAGGTAAATTTTGGATCTCTGTCATAGACAATTGTCTTAGGTATACCATGTAATCAAGCAATTTCTCTCATATAAACATCAGCAATGTTGGCTTCCTTGTGAGTGAGATCTACTGGAATAAAATGGGCAGCTTTAGTAAGTTTATCCACCACTACCATGATAGAATCATGTTGCTTGTTTTCTCTAGGCAGTTTGGTGATGAAATCCATTGTTACAACTTCCCATTTCCACTAAGGAATGGGTAATGTCTGTAGCAAACCAGCTGGGTGTCTATGCTCATCCTTTACCTTTTGACATTCAAAACATTTGGCAATAAAATCAACAACTTCTTTCTTCACCTGGCCAATAACATTGGCTCTTGACAGCTACAATAGTTTTTTGATAACATGGGTTCCCAACATAAGATACATTATGCATTTCTCTCAATATCATATTTTTCAATTCATGGGAATTTGGTACATAAATTCTACCCCTGTATATGATAATTTCATCATTTTCTAGCTTATAGTCTTCAATTTTCTGCTGCAAAATACCTTGCTCTAATTTTGCCACTAATTCCTTGTATTGCAAATCTGATTTTGCAGCCTCTATGATTATGTCTTCCAAATATGATTGTACATGCATATGGCTATAGCTTGCAACTCGTGCACTCTTTTGTTGAGTGCATCAGCCACTTTGTTCTCTTTCCCTTTGATATGCTTTATATTAAAGTCAAATTCACTGAGAAATTATAACCATCTTATTTAACTAGCATTTAGATTTGGCTGATCAGATAAATATTTCATACCATTATGGTCTGTCCTCAACTCAAATATTTTCCCCATGAGGTAGTTCCTCCACTTCCTCAAGGCATGAACTATGGCTGCCAACTAGAAATCATGAGTGGCATAGTGCCTTTCATGCTCCTTCAATGTCCTTGATTCATAGCATACAAAAAACCCATTTTGATTGAGGACTCCACCAAGTCCTTATTTACATGCATATGTTCATACAATGAAGTCTTCATTTGGATCTGCAATCCTTAAAATTGGAGCACTAGTTAATAATTTCTTCAAGTGTTGAAAACTCTTTTCACAATCCAATGTCCATTGAAACTTCACACCCTTTTTTTGCAAGGAAGTGATTGGGTGTGCAATCTTTGAGAATCCTTCAATAAATCTCTTATAGTAGCCTGCAAGGCCCATGAATGATCTGACCTCTGTCACATTCTTTGGCATTGGACATCCTCTAATGGCTTATATCTTTTCAGGATCCACTATTATCCCTCCTCTGAAATGATATGTCCCAAATAATGAATTTGCTTCTGATAAAATGAGCACTTCCTCAATTTGGAATACAACGGATGCTCCCTTAATACTTGTAATACCATCCTCAAGTGTTGTTCATTCTCTTCCTTTGACTTATAATATATAAGAATGTCATCTAAAAATACAATGGCAAACTTATCTAAGTATTCCTAGAAAATACCATTCATTAAACACATGAAGACAGTTGGCGCATTTGATAACCCAAATGGCACCACTGTGAACTCATAATGACCATATCTTGTTCTGAAAGCAGTCTTGTTGATGTATTCTTCTTTAATTCTTACTTGATGATAACCGGACCTAAGATCAATCTTGGAGAATATTTTTGCATCTTTCAGTTGATCAAAGAGGTCATCGATCTTTGGCAAAGGATACTTATTCTTCACAGTTACTTTGTGCAATTTCCTAAAGTCAATGCAAAGTCTCAATGTTCCATCCTTTTTCTTCACAAATAAAAATAGGGAACCCCAAGGAGACACACTTGGGCATATATTCCCCTTCTTTAGAATCTCTTCAAGTTGCATTTGCAATTCCTTCAATTCTGGTGTACTCATCCTGTAAGGAGTCTTGGATACTAGAGCTACTCCAAGCATCATATTTATGGAGAAATCAATGTCTCTTTTAGGGGGTAACCTTGGTATTTCCTTTAACACATCTTCAAACTCTTTTAGGACTGCATAATATTCAATATTTTACACTCCATATTTAGGTGTTTCTTCCATATGAGCTTCAAATAATTGACACCCTTTGTTGTAACATTTATTCAGTTGCAATGCTAAAATTTCTCTGATGGTTACTGCCCTGGGAATTCCCTTCATTGTCCTTAGGTTCCCTTCCTCATCCAAGCAAGTAAATTCCTTGTTATGACAATCTAGGATAGCATGATGTTGATCCAACCAATCCATCCCAATTATAAAAATATAGGAACCTAAAGGAAAGATGTTCAAATCTTCCCTGGTGTTCAGTCCATTCATTTCCATAGGACATGACTTAACCATATCATTAACTTTTATTTTGGCTCCGGTAGCTAGTTGCACCAACCAATATTTTCCATGCTTGCTTCTTGGAAAATTTAAACTTTCCACCATCTTAGGATCTATATAACTATGACTAGCTCTTGAATCAATTAAAATAACAATGGTTTGGTTGTTGATCATACCTTCCACTTCAATCATATGTGGTTTATACTCTGCTTGTTTGTTGTCTAAGGCTGCATAGATCCTTGGTACATTTATTCACATGTCCTCCACTGTTTCAGATTGTTGTACATTGTGAACAGTCCTCACTTTTTCACTTATGTGAGGACAATTGTTACACATTATTTTGGTCACCTCAGTGATCACCTGACAAAGTGTGTTCATGTTCCCTAAAAATATTAAAAGAGACTTTCTCCAAGAGAAAAAGTGATTTGACTTCCTCTACCAGAGAACCCTATAAAGAAAGGTCATTGCACCCTACTCTATTTATGGGGTGCAAYGATGCCTGATCATCGCATTCTGCACCATACCTGGACTGTGATGTTGTTGTAGGGTACTAAGTGTGTAGGGTGTGACGATGCTTTAAGATTGGGAAAAGTCAAATTTCATGAATGTTCTAGAAGGGGATCTTCTAGAAGGTGAGGTGGCCTCCGAACGGTTTGGATCTTACTCACTTCTATGATTTGGTGGGATCATCCCAATATCCTCACTCATTTCTCTTTCACACTATATAAAGAGGGATCTCTCATGGAAAAGGCTAAGGTTGAATAGGATAAGAATTGTATGGAGAGTTCTACTTTAGATCATGCTTGAGAGCTTCATTTTAGTTCATCAAGTCATTGTGGATCTTCTTCATTCAAAGTTGGAGCAAAGGTGTTTGTTTTGGATCAAAGGGCCATCGAAGGGGGACCTTGCAACATCAAGGCTTCTGGTTGTATTCTCCACTTTCTATCTAATATGATACAGTGATATTTTTCTTTCCCATAAAACTAGTCTTGTTTTATTGTATAATTCCTTGATCACATACATAGGTTCTTGTTGAGTATATTATATTGCTTTCACTTTGGTTGGCTTGTGTTCCCTTACAGATTCAATATCAAAATAGCATTGGAGTGGAGCTAGGATGGAAATGGCAAGAGGAAACGACATTTAAAAGGTATTTTTTCTACCTGTTGTTATCTAGTAAACTCAATAATTAGAGCTTATGGAAAGCATCATATTATGTTTTTTTTTGTTCTAGTTTTCAATGGGATCTAGAAAGTTCTGTTTATGTTAGCATTTATCGATTAATCCTATAACAAAATTGGTGACCATACTGGAGCTACGACTTGTTTTTGGTTTTTTTCTTCTTTTTTCTTATAGCCTACCTTCTTTTGATTAAATTCAATCTCTGAGTCTGTGGGTGATCCATGTGGACTCCCTGGGTTTGAAAGTCCAGTTAGATTTTTTGTCTTTCTTCCATTTTTTTTCCCTTAGTTAGAAAGATCATCGCATTGTACTATATAGATAGCCTACAATGACCCTCGATCATCACACCCTACTTGTGTAAACCAGTGCGACATCGTCGCACTATGATCTATTGGTAGCCTACGACGACCTTAGCTCGTCGCACTGTGCCCCACTGTCAGACTGTGATGATTCCTGTAGGAATTGTTGGAGTGAGCCAATTTTTCTTTTTTCACCCAGTTTTGCCTCAATTACCTGGGATGAACTTTTGATACCAGTGTTTGATTGATTTTTGAGTTTAAATCTTGCTTTTGATTGGTTTTCAGGGATTGAAAGTCTTTCTTTGTAATTTTGCAAGTTTTTTCTTTTGATCCTTTGTCACAAGGATATAATCTCTGGATCTTGATCTAAGTGCTTGATTGGAAAAGAGAATTTTATTTGCTTGAATTTTTGGATTGATTGTACTTTCTAGATTGTTTATTGATTGAGAGACATTTTTGTTTGTATCTTACAAAAATATTTTCTCTCATTTTCATTTTTGTCTACATTACAAGTTTGATTTGGGAATTCTGTTGAATGTGTTAATTTTCTTAGATTACACTTTCCTTTCTTCATTTCATCTCTGATTTGATTTGGGAAAGAAATAATCGAATCCATTTATTCTTTTTAGTAATCGTTCACAAGAAAAAATTTTCATTCGAAATTTTTTATTAAAAGAGAACATTGGAAAATTTTATAGTCTTTGATTATTTGGAATTGTGTTCATTCAAGAAAAGAGAAATTGTATTTTGTAGCTTTTGTACTTCAAGAAATAACTTCTCCCTACTGTAATTAGATTTCATTGAATTGAAAGATTTCATATTCATCTCTTCTTTCATTTTATTGGGTCAAGATCACATATGTCATCGGTTTCATTTCCGTCTCCCTTTTGAGTAAACAACAGCCTTTAAAATACAACATAATTATAAAATTTACTAGTAACTTTTATTTTCTATAAATTATCTTCACCAACATTGGCTAGGATATCACTTTGGAATAGGTTGTAAGGCACACTCTCCAAAGAATCAAAACACACTATAGTATCTTGTGATAGGGAAAGTTCAAATACAATTGCTACATTTTGTCCTGGGAAGCCCTTCTCACACAAGGGTCGAACCTAAGGTCGCATTAAGACTAGCAGAGTTACTCACCCTACTTTGTTGGTCTTGGTGTAGAGATTGCGAGTATTATTGGGGGTCACTTGAGGATATAGTCACAATTATGTGTGGGAGCCTCTTGAGTTGATTTCGGGCTAGATACCCTTCCTTTGCGCATGGATCGGACTGTTGATTGTTTCCCCATGCATCATTGTCATAATTGGTAACCTTAGTAGCCTATCTCTTTAGGGTCTTTACACAAGG
Organism: Picea engelmannii; assembly: GCA_009831015.1. Lineage (NCBI taxonomy): Eukaryota > Viridiplantae > Streptophyta > Pinopsida > Pinales > Pinaceae > Picea > Picea engelmannii. The sequence continues at coordinate 166,977 of ML798952.1, forward strand.
TGACTGTGGAGGGGCAAGTCTTCACGGTACCTAGAATCAACGTTGGCCAAACTTACTCAGGATCCTTGGAGGGTATACCCACGATTATGTGTAAGATATTGCACCAAGGTGTAAGTCCGTTAAGTAGTTTGTCAATGTAACTTTTTCACCCGCTTTATCCCAGCCCCTTATTGTCTTGACTTCGTGATGTTGGATTTCATCACCAATTAGTGACTTCAAAATAAGAAGGTTTTTTTGCTTGGTTTGATTTCTAAATTTGATTAGCGAGTGTTGTTTGTTTATCTAGTTGGCCATAGATTTATTTATTTCTTTATTTGGTTCAGCCAACATTGGCCTTCGCCATTCATGTAGGATGCAAAGTCTACCCCTGAAAGATCCGGAAGGTTACCTTACTTTGCTTCCTAACTCACCAGAAGGCTCTCTTGAGGGAGCAGTCAATAACGAAGTAGCCTCACAAGTTGGAAGTTCACACTCTTTAGAGGGATTCTGAATTGTTTCAAATTCTTTAGAGGCATTCTGACTTCCCTCAAATCCATTATTGAGTGTTAGACATGATGCACATTTTCTTCGAATGAATTCATCAGGAGAAATTGTTGTTGTTGAGAACATTGAAGTACCTACTGGACCTCATGTAGGATCTGGAGTAGACAATCCATTTTTTCAAAGTGAATCATTTAGAACCCCACCTCACACTGTGCATGATCTTTATGGTGCACTAGGGATGAGTTCTAATCAACCTATGAAATCACAGATTCCTGAGATGTTTGTTACATATACAATTCCTTTAGACCATTTTACTGGCATGACTAGTAATTTCACCACCATTTTAGACCAATTGTTGGTTGGTTCTCACTCAATTCTTCCTCTCTAGATGTCCCATTCTACTATGGTCCCACAATCTATGACTGTTCCTACTGGAAATGTGGTTGTCACTCAAGCTCCTATTGGAACACCACTTCCACTTAGACTGAATCTGTCACTTCCCCCTGGGTATAACGCTTTGAATACTTCCATCTCTATCCCTACACAGAATCCATCTAGAGGGTATAGAATTTTTATTCCTCCTGGGTATAATGTCACTAGTCAATTTGTTCCTACACCTGCCCAGGTTCTCTCCAGGGGGCCTTATGTTCCTCCTCCACCTTTGTCTGGAGGATCTAATCATCCCGGCCCTAGTGGCTCCAATCCAGTTGGAGGAACTGGTCCTTATGTCACTTTTGTTTTTCATATTCCTTTTGGAAGACAACCTCATGTTGGGGGGCAACTTCAATTTGGGTGGAAACCTCAAATTGGGGCACAACCTCAAGTTGGGGAGCAACCTCAAGTTGGAGGCCATAACCTAGTTTATGGACAAAACATACCTATGTTACAATCTCAACCTTGGAATCTTCCTTTCCAAGGGAAGAAACAACCGTCTGGGGGGGGAACATCCTCAAGTTAATTCTTTTGTGCTTCCTAATTTGGGATAACCATATCTAGGTTCTATAAATCCTACCTGGGGTCAGAATTTTCAATCAAATGTTCCTTTCCAAGGAAACATACCTAATCAACCCAACCTTGTTGGATATTTGATTCAGAATCCTCCATAACCAAATCTGTCAGGACTGTATAATTATTTGTAGGTTGCTTACGGTCCTATTGGTATACCTATGGGACTTCCTCCCAAAAACTACTAGTTTCCTCAAGTGAACAGACAGATGCCTTTTCTAGCCACTTTGGATTTACAGGATTTGTCTAGGATTTTGAATGATCCTATCTTACATTCTCCTTATTGTCCCATCATACCAGCCAAATTACCGTCTTGACATTCCTATATTTGACGGTTGATCGGGAGAAGACTCTAATAATCATGTTATGACTTTCCATCTTTGGTGTTTGTCCAACTCATTGATGGATGACTCCATAAGATTACGACTTTTCCAACGAACTCTCACAGATTCAGTAGCAAAATGGTACATTGAGTTACCGCGAGGATGCTTTAACAAATTTAATACCCTATCCATGGCCTTCTTAACACATTACCAGTTGCCAATTTGATATGAAACAAGAACCAAAATTTTGAGTTCTTTTAAACAATCCTCTTCCACTCATATTTATGATCATATTCATGAGTGGAAGAGGAGAAGGCACTTAATCAAAGTTTCCCTTCCTGATCAATTATTGGTCGAGTGGTTTGCAAAATCACTTATTGGTCCTATTGCTCGTGATGTTTCCATGGGTGGTGTCGTCACTGAAGAGAAGTCGATTAGTCATGCTCAATATCTTGATCTTGTTTATCCACAAACGGGAACACTTTACGAATTAATCACTGACGCTCCTTTCCCTTCTACGAATCAACCCCAACACCTTCAAAATATTCTCATTCTACTGATGGTGTGATTGGAACCTTTCATGATGAGACTCCGTCTACACACACCAGTCACACCAATCCCAAGTATAACACCTCTAATGTACAGAATACTCCTACTCATACTCCTTCCTCCGGTAAGACTTATGAAGTTAATTCAGTTCAATCCACACCTACCAGAAAAAATCAAAATAAAAAGAAAGGGAACGGTAAGAAAAAGGTGTTGGAAATATGGCTATAGCAGAGATGATGCAGACTGTCAAGGTTGTCATTGATGGCAATCGGTTGGTTGGTTATGGAGCACGCACAAGAGAACTGGCAGAAGAAGTTAGATGATGCCAGAGCAATATCCAAGTGGGGATGTTGAGATTGGGTTCAACTCGGCAGAAGAAGCTAGATGATGTCAGAGCAATATCCCAGTGGGGACGTTGAGATTGGGCTCCTCTTAGCGATTTGTTCTACAAAGAAGAGACCCATTGCGTTTGGTTATTCAAGAAAAAAAGGGAGTAAACCCATTTTGAAATGGTTGAAGGGAGGTCGAGTTATTCAAGGAAAAAGGAGGGAATAAACCCATTTGAAATATTTCAAGAAAACAAAAAGAGGGAATAAACCCATTTGAAACGTTTGAAGGAATGCTCCAGTCGTTCCAAGCGCCTCCATTGAAACAGAGTAGAGGCAATGGCGAAAATAGAGGCGATCCAATTGGCACACGTCTATAAACCAAGAAGGACGCGTCTCTGGCACGTTGGCTCTCCCTTAGCCACGGCCATGACTAGCAGCAATAGTTACCAAATCGTTTTTGGTAAGAAATGCACAAATGATGCCATTCACAACGCCCTTGGGTTACTAATCGTTTTTTTTTTTAAGAAAAGCATGAATAATGCCATTCACAACGCGATTGGTGTGGCCAGCATCAAACGGATATAATGCACAACCAATGGAGCTTAACATGGCTAAATCCAAGGTTTTGCAGGGGTCCTTTATCTGCTTTGAAGAGTCTGGAAGTTTTTGCCAGTTGGGTTTCTCTAATCACTCTGGACGGTGGAAGGAATTTCAGTCTAAAATTAGACTGGTTGTTAAGACAGAAAGAACACAGTGTTGCATGATGTGGCATGCGTAGAGCAGGCATGCAAAGAGCCAGTTCAGAAAATGAGGGAGAATGCAAGTAGAAGAAAGAATGAACAAAAGAAGAAACTACAGTTGGAGTTGAGAAAAGCAAGGAAAACCTCTGCATGTGAAAAAGAGAATATAATGCACTGAGACAGAGATTGAGAGTGGTTGTTGAAGTGAAAGAGAGAGCTCTGGATGTAAAAAAAGGAGGAGGAGAATCTGCGTCATAGGAGAAGAAGCTGAGAATGGGCTGCAGAGGACGGTGAGGTAGAGCAGCAGATCAGAAACAGTGAATAATACAGAGTAGATCAGCAGAAAGGGTAAGCAAGCTATATCAAAATGAACAAGTTGATTTGAGCAATATTTATTTTGGCAAATAAGGGTGGTAGGGTGGTGGTAGGGAGACGTATGTCTCTTTCTCTGCAAGTGGGTGCTTGTAGAATCTGAAGGTTGGTGCCTTCACTCAGTTGGTGTTGAAGTAAAAAAAAAAAGGAAGTTGGTGCTTCCACCCAGTGGGTGTTGGGATTCTGTGGGAGTTGGTGCTCTCATCCAGTTGGTGCTGGCAATCAGAGGTTGTAGCCTCTATGAGTTGGTGCTCATAAAAGATGAGATGTAACGCAGTTGGATCTTGCTTAACATCTTAAGAAGACGAGGTTTTTTCCCTGGTTGGGTTTCCTCTTGAAAAATCGGTGTCTCATACTTGTGAGTGAATGTTGTGTGTGATTTCTATTCTTTATGTTATATGCTTTATGTTTATAACTCTGATTTTCACAGTAAAGACTCACTGCCACTAAGATTAACGATTCAAAATTAAAACAAGAGAGATTGTTAATAATCTACACTAATTGATTTACCCCCCCCCCCCCTC
>ML798952.1:204814-221845 GCA_009831015.1 Picea engelmannii
TGGTTGTACCTCCTCACAACAAGCATTGAGGGAAACACTTTTCTAATGGGGGTGGAATGTTGGGATCCTCCCTAGGGGTGTAATGGGGTCTTAAGGGACCATAATAGAGTAATAATAGTGAATTTCATTCAATTTAAGATGGACTAGGCCCACTATTCTTGTATTTAAAAAATAAGTCCCACTATAGTAATATTGAATAAATGTAATAGGGCCTCATTAAAGAAGCTCCACTAGGTAGTTACAGGGATTTTATGATTAGGGTTTCTTATTAGTTACAAATAAGGATGTATTCCTCCTTATGGGGTGTGGAAGAGTATTCTAAGTAGATCTTAGCGCATTAGGAGTTTCCCCCATTGAAGAGACAAGCGAACAGGAGTGGATTCCTTCCATAAAAAGATCAATTGTAGGGCATTTCCCTACCTTAAAAGTTTTTGTATTAATCAAGTAAAGGATATTTTCCATATTATTCTTTGTATCTTGTGCATGATTTTATATTCAAATCTGAGGTACATAACAATGCCATTTGAGAGAAATGTTGGGTTCCACACATATTAGTGAGATCTGAACCTCTATTTGGTTGATTTGCATCCCAATTTTGAAGTCTATTAGAACTCTTGAAGACAGGTGAACCCAAAAAACTTTGGACACGACAGGTCCATGATTCCACGTGTTCTAGCTAATTGCAAAAGGGAGGAAGAAATGCTATGTAGAAAACCATGAACAAGTTGAATGCTCTGTGAGATTTTCTCTTGAAAACTAACTGGAAATTCTCATCCGAGAGATGAGACACAAAATCTGAGACTCATAGCAATCTAAGGTCATGAAAAAATAGAGAAATATGGACTTTATTAGGAATGGAAACACCATAATGAAGCTATGTTAACTAGTCTATTATTGTGACCTGAATACTATTGTGAATAAATAGAGGCCACAACTTAATGTAGCATAACTCAATTGTTATGGAAGAATAAGAGTCTTAGTGGCTGAACTAATGAGGATCCTAGAAATAGAGCACTACAAAACAAACCTAGAAATAGAGAACTGCAAACCAAACCACTTTCTCATACCTCAAGAGTAGGAGAAAGCATGAAGAAGAGAAACATATCCAAATTTTGTGTGCCCATATAGTGATGGAAAATAGAGAAACAAACTCAAAATCCTAATATGTATTGTCATTGTGAGGTGCATCGTTCTAAAGGGCTTGAGTATATGTCGGGGATTTTATTGCATTGATTGGAGGAAACCTTGATACTTGGCTACCATAGTTGCAGAGAAAGAGACCAGTGAACCAATCGCAAACTAAGCCTCTCTTTTTTCCCTATTGCTGGATGGAGGTAGAAACATCTCCAATATGAGTAACAACAAAATTTCTTAAATTCATAGAATGGATTAGCAATACATTATCATCTAGTTGTTGTGTACAAGTCCACTATACAACAATGGGTCATTGGTTGGCATATTACAGTGCTTGCACCCATCATAAGAACAATGGTCTTTGTACAAGGCAAAGAAACAAAGTTTAGAAGTAAACTTTTGTATAGCATTCGTATTGGTGAAGAAAGTGGGCTATAAGTCCCTAGTTTATGAATTAGACATCAAACTTCTACTTTATAAAACAAGTGTTGCATGGCAATGGAGTCCCTGCCAGATTGGGATGGGAGTAAATGCGACCGAGTACAGACACGTGGCTAGCAAGTTGAAGTACATGTGGTTTGCATGCAGAACATAGTATTCCCGAATTAGTTCTTCCTGAAATATATCAAAAAATATCAACATTTAAAAGGTTCTTGGACACAAAAAATTTAGCATTCCCGAATTAGTTTTCTTTCCATACGTTCGTGGAGAGAAACGCAAAAAAATAGTAATGTCTGTTACATATGTTCGTGGAAAAAAACACAAAGAAATTAGCATTCCCGAATTAGTTATCTTTAAAACAAGGGATCCTGGACACAAAAGAAATTGAAAATTATCAAATTTTAGAAAGTAGATATTTAGTTTTATACATACAAAATGTGTACTTTTATAAAGTATGGGGATGAGATTTTATAGAGCATGCACGGAGCCCTCATTCCATACTTATCGAGTTTTTTGATCGTGGGTTCTCGGGCTGGCAGGCTCAAAATTGGGCCTCTATTGTTCTGTGCCCTACAAATAGCACCGAGAGTTCCGCTATAATTGACAAGCGAACTTCTGGACTATAGAAACTTATAAAAAAAAAAAAAATGTATGTTACATATCTCTAGAAATTACATCAACATTTAAAAGCATAGAATAGAATAGTAATAACGTCTGTTACATAGGTTCGTGGAGAAAAACACAAAAAAATTAACATAGTTTTCTTTAAAACAAAGGGTTTTGGACAGAATAAAAATTGAAATTTATCAAAGTATAGGATCCTGGACACCCAAAAATCTAGTATACAATAGAATAGTAACAACGTCATGCAAGACAAAAAAATTAGCATACAATAGGACACAAAAAATTGTAGCAGACCTCCATACTTAGCCAGTGTTTGGATCACGGGTTCTCGGGTTGGTGGGCTCAAAAAGGGGCCTTTGTTGTTCTATGGCCTACAAATAGCACTGAGAGTTCCGCGATATACAAATTGAGAAGCGAACTTGTAGACTATAGAAATTTATCGAAAATAAATAATGTTTGTTACATATCTTTGGAAATTACATCAACATTTGAAAGCATAGATTAGAATAGTAATAACGCCTGGTATAGCCAAAAAGTTAGCATACAATAGAATAGTAACAATGTCGTGCAAGACAAAAAATAAGCATACAATAGGACACAAAAAAATGTAGCAGACCTCCATACTTAGCCAGTTTTTAGATCGCAGGTTCTCAGGGTGGCGGGCTCAAAATTGGGTCTTTATTGTTATGTGGTCTACATATAGCAGCGAGAATTCCACGATATACAAATTGACAAGCGAACTTGCGGACTATAGAAATTTATCAAAAATAAATATTTTTTTTTACATATAATAACATCTATTACATAGGTTCGTGGAGAAAAAGACAAAAAAAATAGCATTCCCGAATTAGTTTGCTTGAAAACAAAGGCTTCTAGACAGAAGAAAAATCGAAATTTATCAAAGTATAGGTTCTTGGACACCCAAAAAGCGAGCATACAATAGAATAGTAAGAAGATCATGTAAGACAAAAAAATTAGCATACAATAGGACAGAATAAATGTAGCAAACCTAAATTAGTTTTCTTTGGAACAAAGAAGAAAGGTTCCTCGACACCTAAAATTTAGTATACAATAAAGGCATTCCCGAATCAATTTTCTTTGGAATTTATCAAAATTCAATAATGTATGTTACATCTTTCTAGAAATTTAAATGTGTTTGTCATATAGATTAGGATTGGGGCTCTTGTGGACCATAAAAAGAAATAATTACAAGAATTAGGAATGTCGAAAGAAGTGTGTGACGGTAGAGAGGAAGACCTGAAAAGAAGAAATTTAAAGTTATGAGTCTTTGGTTACAATTTTCTATTTAAAGAGGTCATAAGTGGATTGATAAAGAAAACAAGATGACAGTATAGAGTTAAACTGGATTGATAAAGAAAAAAATATGCCAGTATAGACTTACTATGAACCCGATGTGTTTTTGTTGTTGTCGTCGATGGTCAGTGGAATCATATCGACCGGTTGTTGCCCTTCTTGGACGAGGTTGTCCATTCTCTGTTGGAACCATTCTTCTATGTAGCTTTTCATGGGGGGCATGTTGATTTCATCCCGGATTTTTATGTCGTAAAGGTTGTTTTCTAATTTCCTTAGATCCATTGAAATACTATGCAGACTATGTTCAATTTCTTCATTATGTGCCGTATAGTCTAGTACCCAGCACTCGTTCTCATTTAGATGATGTTCAAGTATGTCGTAAAACTTTTCGAAAGACAACCCCTTTAAAATATCAACTTGTTCCTGGAAAGATTCTTTGGTGGTTGACAAGGATTTGAGAATTAAGTTTGGGTCTTGAACCTCGTTGGTACTTCCAGCTATGTCCATTTGGATCATGCTTGTGAATAAATCTTCCTTTTCTAATATGACTTGTTTACATGATTTGACAATGAGCTCCAGGTTGTTAACTTTCTTTTGCCAGCATGCTTTTACTTTTTTGGTCTGCTTTAGGGAGGGGATTTTCTCTTGTCTTTTTTTCAGTTTCGATGTGTTGAGGGCATAGTTGGCAAAATGGGTTAGCACCTATTCACAGAAATGCTGATCATTTTTTAAATTTGCCTCCAAATGTTCTAGGAAATCATTTTCCTTCTTTCCGAAGGAAACTAAATTTTGTGATGTTTCCCAGGCTTCAATAACTAGTTGCATTCTTTTTTTGATGTTATTCTCTACAAGGGATCTAGAGCATGCAAGGAGGGTAGAGGATACTTTCATCTTAGTTGCAGTGGTAGCAGGCATGATTTTTTCCAAAGGACTGACAAATTATGGGGTTGCAATGAAAGCCTGCTCAAATTCATTGAGGCGGTCTTTCAGATTCGCATTTTTCGTCTCAATTCCTCCAATGGAATCACGAATAATTTCACTGGTTACTTGGTGAAATGAGGAGATTTGGGACAACCACATTTTCCTAAAGTTAATCTCTGTGTGATATGTTCCTTTCCTGTTTGTTACATCTCTCTTTTCAATGACCATACTCTTAGATTGGCTGTCAAAAACAGCGCTCTGGAATACGAAGGATTCATCTTCGTCAAAAATTTCAGTCTCAGATATTTCCACTGCGGACGACCCAATTTTGTGCATGTGCTCAGTTTCAATTTCAAGTTGCAACTGTTCACTTTCAATTTGGGGTTCCTCTGCCTGCCATGCACTGTTTTTTCTCTTCTTCGCCAGTGGAAGTTTGTGAGAACTATCAATTTTTATGCGAGAAGGGTTCTTATCTCCTCCTTCGTTCGAAGATTTTTGGGTTGCTTTCTTACTGGGGTGTTCCATCGAAGTGATGCTTCGTGATGTCATGCTCTTGGGAGTGTTGGAGGGGAACTGAGTACTCTTCTCACTGGATACTTTTCCATGTTGTCTATACAATTCAGTTGTGCTTTGCAATGTCTCTGCGTCCCAATCGACAGAAGTGGGATTGTTGTCCACACTGTCCCTGTCTTGGGTCAAAGTTGTTAAAGCCAACTGCCAATAAATATTCTCGAAAAATCCCATGAGGATCGAACCCTTTTAACCGTTCAACATACGTTAGGTTCAATTTCTTGAAATGGGTGGAAAACTCATTAATCTTGTTGATGTTTCTGCACACGAAGTCTCCGACTTTCCAGGGCAAAGGAATGAACTGTTTTTTTTTCTTGTCATGGAAAAAGTGCAACCAGTGGTTGTATTGCCTTTCTATTTCTGCAAAAAACATCTTCTCTGTGATGTGGCATGGAAGGAGAGAAGGATTTTCCTTAGAGCCAAAGACCATGAGGACACTGTGATTTTCCTTTTGTTCAAGTGTGCCCTTCCTGTTCAAAAACTTGGTTTTCGGGCCAGACATCCGCAGAGCATCCTTGCCTAACAATAAATCTTTGAAAACTGAGACAAAGTCATTAAAAACTTCATAAAAACAATGGGATGCCTTGTGCCTCCACAGGGCCTCATACTAGAATGTTACTGGGTCAAATCCACAGTTTATTTTATTGGAAAGAGAAAGTTTTGGAAACGAGCAGCAATGCACTATTGCGAAAATCAAGTAGGATGACATATCAAATTTATTCGATTCTTTGAATCGTGACAAATAGGAACATATCTCAATGGAAATTATCTCCCCCCAATCTAAAATGTATTGTTCCTTGACTGTGAAATACAAAATATAAATAATTATATGGGAAATGCTTGTCGTGGATGCATGTCCCGTTATTCTTGTAAATAGCCAAGCAATTTCCCGGAATGGATTTCTAAAGGAAATTACCTACAACCTTGTGATATCTTTAGGAACTGTTGTCGGGTCTTCGAGGAAGTCGACTAAGATGTCCAACCCTTTATCATGTTTTTCTACAAACTGCTTCCAGTCTTGTCCTCTGAACGTCAATGTTGGCTCTGGAAATTTTAACATCTCGCGGAAGTCTTGAGGTGACAAAGAAATAGGAGAATAGTCACGCAGTGGAATAATTCTTTGGCCTAGAAAATATTTTTCATCACGCCAAGAGACCACCTCCTTACAGTCAAAAACCTCATGGACGCAACCTGCATGAGTGATTCCAGAGGTCCAAATCACTTCATTCTAGGTGGAATGGGATGAATAGTAAAAGTATGCCCTGGACCACTGGAAGTTTTGGTCCTGATGTCTGAAGATATTTATTGTATCTCCGCAAAATTGATGCCGACCTACTTCCATAAGTCTACAAGAATGTTTGTTTTCTCCAGAAAATGAATGAAATGAAAATTTGGAAGGGATAACATAACCCTGCGCAAATATTGGTCCAAAGCATGTGAATGGGAGATGTCCTCAAGACTTTCCTTCATTAATGACAATTTGGACAGTTGTTGCATAATGCATTGTTAACATTAAACACTAGTAATCGCATACATAGAAATGCGAACATGGCGGATATTGCAATGAGCGATTAAGCATTGTAGATTTCTTGAGCGGGCCAACACAATGATGCACATTCGAGATGAACAACCGAAAGGGATAAAATAACTCTCCACACATCTTGGTTTAATGCATAATAATGGGATATATCCTCGAGCATTTCACCCATTAATGACAATGTTGACGGTTCCTGCATGGTCAACTATTAGCATGAAATGTTTCTAATTGCATAGTAAGAAAGTACAGAGGTCGCGGGAATGGGAAAAAACAGCTTCGAAATAGGGTTACAAGGTACAACCATTGAAGGTGAGGGCATGAGGGTCAAATTGTATGTCTCGGAACTTTTTGAGTGCAATACACGTAACAGCGAAGAGCGTATGGTAGGACAGTCCAGAGGGAAATTTGTATATGACTAGTAAGAGCATAACTAATGTATATCAAGAAGGACAGGAAGTTAGTGGGTATGGAAGATAGCGACAGATACTCAAAACATTTGTGAACCATGGTAGAATGAATCTTGAGAGTTCGAGGAGTATGCGGTATAATTGTAGATCACAGAAGTTTTGAGTGAAAGATGTAAGAGTATCGAGGACATCGACAGATACTAGTATCAGTGTGTGCAATTGTCTAGCTTATTATTTAAATTTATTATTATTGAAATACAATGTGTGTGATTTATTCCAACAAAAAAACAGTAGATATTGTAATTTCATTAGTAAGAGTCATTAGTAAGAGCACAACCAATGTATCAGTGTGTGTAGTTGTCACTAGTAAGAGAACAATCAATGTATATTAGGAAGGACAAGAAGTTAGTGGGGATGGAAGACAGCGACAGATACTCAAAACATTTGTGAACCATGGTAGAGTGAATCTTGTGAGTTCGAGGAGTACGCGGTAGAATTATAGATCACGGAACTTTTGAGTGCAAGATGTACATCACGGAACAAGAAGAAGAAGATTTTGAAACCTCCAACCCGGTAACCGTGGCCATAAAATTGGCTAAGTATGGAAATCAACAGCAGTCAGTCGGATTCATCGTGTGATTATATAGATGGAGATAAAGATATGTCAGCCTACCAACGCTGAAACCCGCGATGATAGAAATGTGACTAAGTATATAACCAGAGAGCCATAATACATGGGAAGAAGAAAAGGGGAAAAGGACTAAGCAATTGTAGATCACGGAATTTTTTAGTACAAGATGTGAACCCGTTAGTCAATTTGTATATTACGGAGGATAGGATGTGAACTGTTTCGTACCATTGTGTTCTGTTGTGACTAGTAGGAGCACAACCAATATATATTAGGAACGAGAAGAAGTTAGTGAGGATGGAAGGAAACAACAGATACTTTGAAACATTTGTGAACCGTGGTAGAACGAAGCTTGGTGCCAACCCGAAACAGTATCCAAGAGTTGGACATTTCGTGAACCTAGCAACAGGAGGATCCAAAACAGGGTAACAAGGTCTCTGCAAAAGACGCGAGGCCCCGACATTCAAATTGTATCGCTCCAAACATTTGAATGCATAATCTCTAACAAAAAAGAGCAGATGATGTTAGAATCCGGTAGTCAATTTGTATATTGTGGAGGGTGTGATGTTGATTGTTTTGTACCTCTATGTCCAGTTGTCACTACTAAGAGATAATTTAGTATTGAAAATAATTTTTTAGATACTGTTAGATACTTGATAGGGATTTCCATCCGTAAACAATGGCAATCTCCACCCTGCCAGCCCTGGACTCCATGTGTCATTTTTTATATCACGGAACTGGGAGCGTTGTTTGCAGGACATGAAACAATAGAAATGCAGTGTTGAGTCAGTCAGTCCACAGGTCCGCTTGTCAATTTGTATATTGCAGAATTATGGGTGCTATTTGCAGGGCACGAAACAATGGAGGCCCAATTTTGAGCCCGCCCGCCCGAGAACCCGCGATCCAAAATGTGCCTAGGTATGGAATGCGCAACCCATACATGGTCTATAAAATAGCATGTCCATACTTTATAGTCCCATAATACACGGGAAGAAAAAAGGGGAAAAAGGACGGAGGATTCCGTAGTGGAATTGTAGATCACGCAAATTTTGAGTGGAAGATGTATATCATGGAACAAAAAGCAACAGAGTTCAATTGCACTAACTCGGCAACCGCGGGCATATAATTCACTAAGTATGAAAAGGAACAGTGGGCAGTCCAATTCGCCATGCGAGGATATAGATGGAGATGAAGATATGTCAACACGCTAACGTTGGAACCCGTAATCATAGAAACCCGACCAAGTATATAACTAGAAAGAGATAATACACAGGAACAAGACAAGGGAAAAAGGACTAAGTATCTCATAGAAGAAGATCTAGTGTTTGATTATTAATGCAATTTTTTTCAAAGTGTTGTCGATTTCTCACTAGTTAAGGCATAAATTGCAGATCACAGAACTATCTTTTGTACCACTGTGTCCAGTAGATGCGAGGCCCTGACGTTCAAATTGTATCTCTTCAAACATTTGAATGCATAATCTCTAACACAGAAGAGCGGACGATGTCAGAATCTGGTAGTCAATTTGTATATTGCAGAGGGTGTGATGTCGATTGTTTTGTACCTCTATGTCCAGTTGTCACTACTAAGAGCTAATTTAGTATTGAAAATAATTTTTTAGATACTGTTATATATTTGATATGGATTGTCATCCATAAACAATGGCAATTTCCACCCCGCCAGTCGTGGACTCCATGTGTCAATTTGTATATCGCGAAACTAGGAGCATTGTTTGTAGGACACAGAACAATAGAAATGCAATGTTGAGTCATCCAATCAGCAGGTCCTCTTGTCAATTTGTATATCATGGAATTTTGGGTTCTATTTGGAGGGCATGGAACAATGGAGGCCCAATTTTGAGCCCGCCCGACCGAGAACCCGCGATCCAAAATGTGGCTAGGTATGGAATGTGCAATCCGTACATGGTCTATAAAATAGCATGTCCATACTTTATAGTCCCATAATACACGGGAAGAAAAAAAGGTAAAAAGGACAGAGGAGTCTGTAGTGTGCCATCCGTAAACAATGGCAATATCCACCCCGCCTTCCTCAACTCCGTGTGTCAATTTGTATATCGTGGAATTAGGAGCGTTGTTTGCATGACACAGAACAATAGAAATGCAATGTTGAGCCAGCCACTCCGCAGGTCCGCTTGTCAATTTGTATATCGCCGAATTTTGGGTGTTATTTGCAGGGCATAGAACAATGGAGGCCCAATTTTGAACCTGCCCGCCCGAGAACCCGTGATCCAAAATGTGGATAGGTATGGAATGTGCAGTCCGTAAATGGTCTATAAAATAGCATGTCCATACTTTATAGTCCCATAATACACGAAAATAAAAAAAGGGAAAAGGGACGGAGGAGTCTGCAGTAGAATTGTAGATCACGCAAATTTTGAGTGGAAGATGTATATCACGGAACAAAAAGAAGCAAAGTTCAATTGCGCCAACTCAGAAACTGTGGGCATAAAATTCACTAAGCATGAAAAGGAACAGCAGGCGGTCCAATTCGCCATGCGAGGATATAGATGGAGATGAAGATATGTCAACACGCCAACGTTGGAACTTGTGATCATAGAAACTCAACTAAGTATATAACTAGAAAGCAATAATACACGATAACAAGACAAGGGGAAAATGACTAAGTATCTCGCAGAAGAACGTCTAGTGTTTGATTATTAATGAAATTTTTTTTGAACCCCTACCGAGTTCTCACCAGTGAAGGCATAAATTGCAAATCACGAAAGTATCTTTCCTATCACTGTGTCTAGTTGTCACCAGTAAGAGCATTGTTGATGTATATCAGGAAGGACACGAAGTTGTTGGGGATGGAAAGAAGCAACATATACTTTGAGGGAAGTTAATGTATACAAGGAACCGGCGGTGTAATTGTATATCACGAATGTTTTGAGTGCAAGATGTATATAACAAAACAGTAAACAATTGGGTTCGTAAGCATCGACCCCGCAACGGCGACCATAAAATTGGCTCAGTATGGAAAGGAACAGTGGTCGGTCGGATCCGTCATCTGAGGATGTAGATGGAGATGAAGACATGTTATCCTTCCAACTCTGGAACTGGATACCATAGAAAGGAGACTAAGTATATATCTAGAAACCAATAACGAGCGGGAAGAAGAAAAGGCCAATTCGTATGCGCCAACCCGATAACCAAGGCCATAAAATTGCCTAGGTATGCAAAGGAACAGCAGTCGGTTGGATTCATCATGTGAAGATACAGATGGAAATGAAGATATTCCAGCTCGCGAACCCTACAACCGCCCATCATAGAAAGATGACTAAGTATAAAACCAGAAAGCCATAATGGACGAGAAAAGGAAAAGGGGAAAAGGGATAAGTATCTAAAAATCGAAAAACCTTTTTTTTTCGTTTATTAATGGCAATGTTTTTGAGCCCCTATTGGGTTCTCACTAGTAAAAGCATAAACTGCAGAACACTAAAGTTCTTTGGCTGCAAGATGTATATGAAGGAACAGGGGACATAGGTGCTGGGTAACGCGAACCCGGGGCCTGGTGGCTAGATAACTGGCTAAGTATTGGTCAAGAGAAAGGTTTGATATCTATTTCAATAGTATTCATACTAATATGTATTAATGGAGAAAGTTTTCATATTTATCTGAATATTATTCATACTAATATATATTAATGGATTGTTTCTGTTTCAAATGCAAATTATCTCCCAATTTGCAAGATTCTCTTTGGTTCTCAAATTTCATTGAAACCACGAAAATTTTGATTGAAAAATGTACATAGCACAACAAGAAACATGAATTTGCATTGTGGTTTCAATGAGATAAAATCCTTAGCATCTATTCATCTTGTATTTCTTGCAATGACATGAGCAAACGTTGACTCTCCAAAAACATCAATATATAAATTAAATTAAATGTAATCAAAATTTGGTGTGATTTAAGTAATTAAGACAGGTTCAGTTGTTCCTTTATTAATGTGAAGCTTTCCGAATGCCTGGTGGGTTATCAGTGGTTAAAGAATAAATTGTAGAGCACGTAAGTTGTTTGGCTACAAGATTTATATGACGGAACAGGGAACATAGTTGTTTAATACCACAAACACAAACATAATTTCCTAAGCTTTGTCGAAGAGGAATTTTTTGTATTTATTCCAATAATACTGATATTAGTATATACGCACGGATATTATCAAATAGAAGAAGTTGAAATATATCCAACATATTGAACAAGAACATTGCGTCAACACTTGAGCTTCCTTGTTGTAACTCATTAATTCATTCTATTTACGAAACCCGAATAATGGAAGAAGGACGGCTCTTCCAATTTCTTTCTTTAAACACAGGGCCAGCGCCACATAAGTATGGCTTATGAAAAATTATTCTTAAATGTAAAATGTAAGCAACGAACATAGAAGAGTTTATTTAAATTGAAATACTAGGCAACAAAAATAAAATCTTGTCATCCATGTTTAACAACACAGGGGAAGAAGGTACAAAATATAATTAAAACAAATACCAGAGATTGGAAAATACTATTCAAGAATAAACCGGAATTATTTTATATTCAAATAAGATGGGTTACAAAATATAGTTGAGGCTATTTGCCACAAAGATTGTGATTTGGCCTGTCGCCAACCAATAAAAAATGTGTACAATGATGAAGCTTCTTCAAAGTTTTCTTTACGTTCAAACCCTTTATTCGTAAAAAATGAGTTGAATATCAATTTCGGGTTTTGTACTTAATCGGTGTTGCCAACTACATCTATCCCAGTTTTTTGAATAGCTTGTCTCTTCCAGATATGGTCTTCTTGCAATCCCTGGTTATTCAACATTCCATTCTTTGTCAAGTATTAATTTCCCTATGCTGTCGAAAACTTGGGGTTTAAGGTGCTTTCCTTCCAATGTTCCTAACCCTTGACATCCGAGACAACTTAGAAATGTGATTTAGGCCAATTTCAAAGTGGAGGGGGTCATTTTATGTCACAATAGCTATGGCAAGGGAAAAAAATTGAAGTATGTTGTGACTGGTATTCTCCCTGCATTCGATCATCTGTTTGGTTGAAAAGTCTGCCTGAGTATTTGTATGTTGAACTTCTTTTCTTTATTACAGTAAATTGGAAGAAACGTCCAACCCAGCTGGAAAATGAAAATCTATTGAGGTACATAACTTCTTTAGGAAGCACAAGTCTAGCAAGTGCATCAAATGCTGCAGAACGCATCATCACAGCTCTGGAAAGTCTATCAAAAGTTGCAGATCGCATCAGAATATAGCGTTCCACGTAGCAGTGGCAGCTATGGCGGCCCACAAAAAGGTCTGGAATGTTCAGAGGTGACGCCAAATATGTGGATTATGCAACTACATCCAGAGGAAACCAAGCAAACTTTGACAAAGATCATGGCTTTCTATCAATTCAGTTACTAGACCCACATGTAGCTCATAAAACTTTGAAATAGAAACTTTTGTAGTGATAATATGTCATTTTATCCACCCATACAGTTTTTGTTACCTGTCTCTGCTTACATTCGCAGATGGAGTAATATTTCGCGTCATTACGAACATGACAGACCATTTTGCAAGCCACTGTAAATGCGTTGCCCCCAAGGAAGACAAATTCTTGTGGGATCTGCAGAATTCGATGCAGTTGCCAAATCTGTGTTGTTGGAAGAAGCTATATACTTCAACGGAGAAATATTTTGCACGTGAGTTGAAAATCCATTACAACTCCCAACAAGAAAACAAAGAAGTGCAACAAACAACTCTCCAGGCGGGATTTTCAACCAACCAAAGCATCGAACATAGGGATAACACCAACCAGGACATACTTGTTCTTTTTTTTTCTCCTCTCTGAGCTTCTCTTCTATAACATAGTTTTTTTTTACTCAAAGCTCACGTCACATAAAACCAATCTCTCTTCTTTCATCTGGGCCTCAATCGCATCTCTAAGTTGTCTTACATGTCCATGACCAGGAACATTAGAAAGAAGGCATCGTAAAGTGAAACTCTTTGATGATAGAGAGAAATGGCAATAAGTATTTAAAAGCAACGCTGGATGATATTCTGTAGATTTTGTGTTAATTTGTTTTAATGACAGATGTTCTCGATATTTTAGCTTATTAATGCCAATTTTGTGAATATGTACGATGAATAGTCAGTAATACCACGTATTAAAATTATCATATCCAAGGAGATTCTCAAATCTGGCATCTAAGATATGCACAATATTAAAGAGGGACATGGTGTCAAGGCCTCTGTGGGTGACACGTTTGTTGACTATGTTGAAGATTTTAAGAAAACTAAAAGAGCGCAAACAAATATATATATATATATATATATATATATATATATATATATATATATATATATATATATTCAAATTCAAAAATGTAGGCAATAGAAATTACCAGATCCCATAATATTTGTCTGTCTATTCATTTTAATGGGAGATGTCCTCCAACTTTCCAGTTATTAAAGCCCATCTTTTCAAACCTGTCTGGTCGGTTCTGACTTTTGAAAGCATAATTAATGTTTATTGGCAAGGGTGGAAGGTAGCGGGGATGGAGGGGAGCGACAAATGGTTCTAAATTTTTTGAACCCAGAAACTCGTCAACCCGGTACCTTTTTGAATATGTACGTTGAATAGTCAGTAATAGCACATATTAAAATTCCCATATCCCCGCAGATTCTCAAATCTAACGTTTAAGATATGCACAATATTAAAGAGGGACATGATGTCAAGGCCTCTGTGGGTGACACATTCGTGGACTATGCTGAAGCTTTTAAGAAAACTAAAAGAGCGCAAAAAAAAACAAATATATATATATATGAAAATTCAAAAATGCAGGCAAAAGAAATTATTAGATCCCATAATATTCATTTGTCTATTCATTTTAATGGGAGATGTCCTCCAGCTTTCCAATGATTAAAGCCCATCTTTTTGAACCTGTCTGGTCGGTTCTGACTTTTGAAAGCATAATTAATGTCTATTGGCAAGGGAAAAAGGTAGCGGAGATGGAAGGGAGCGACAAATGGTTTTAAATTTTCTGAACCCGAAAAATCGTCAACCCGCTAAACTTTGAAAAGTCGACTAAGTATGGAAATATAGGTAGAATATAAAAACTCATTGTAGGCAGAGGCACAGTTGCGAGTTCGAGGAGTGCCCAGTCAAATTCTATAGCACGAAAGTTCTGGGTAAAAGATGTATACACCAAACACGATCTGTCATAGTTCGATAGAACCTTTCTGCGAAGCCGCATCCATAAAACTGGCTAAGTATGCAACCAAACGATCAGTTTTACTCGCAATGTTAGTTTCTCGCCACATATGACGGAATTGTTGGGTGCAAAATGTATATCACGGAACACATGTGCAAAATGTCTCATGTATATGACGGAATTGTAGGGTACAAAATGTATATGATGGAAGTGTTGGGTGCAAAATGTATATCACGGAACACGCTGGACATGAAAAATGAAAAATGTGAACCCGCGACTCTGTAATTGTTGGGTGTAAAATGTATATGACAGAAGTGTTGGGTGAAAAATTTATATCACGGAACAAATTAGACATGAAAAATGTTAGTTTCTCGCCTTTCTGTGTTCAGTCGAAATGACCACAGAAAGGCGAGAAACTATAGAGCCAGAAATGCAGTTTACAAGAGGAAAATAAAAGGGAGAGAACAACTATATCGCTCACACAGAAAAACCTACTCGCCAGCTATGAAATATAGTTTGAGGCCGACAAACTCTGGTTCAACGCCTAAGAGATGCAATTTACATCGACTGCAATTTTTTAGTAAGTTAGTTTATCCTAATAGTATTCTATGCAGACTCCACTGGGTAAAAGATGTATACACCGAACACGACCTGTCATAGTTCGATAGAACCTTTCCGCGAAGCCGCGTCCATAAAACTGGCTAAGTATGCAACAGAACGGTGGTCAGTCGGAATGACCATAGAAAGGCAAGAAACTATAGAGCCAGAAACGCAATTTACAAGACGGAAATAAAAGGGAGAGAAAAAATATTTTGCTCACATAGCAAAACCTACTCGCCAGCTATGAAATATATTTTGAGGCCGACAAACTCTGGTTCAACGCCTAAGAGATGCAATTTACATCGACTACAATTTGTTAGTACGTTATTTTATCCTAATAGTATTCTATGCAGACTCCATTGCAAAAAAAGTAACAAGAGATTTGACTGCGGATGCAGCATCCCAACATTGAAAACCCTAGGCAAACAATAACAAGCACCAAATAACAACCCAATTAAGAAGCACCAAAAGGCCCAACTGCAGGTGCAGGACCGGAACCCTACAAAGTCGAATTAAACAACAATAAACAACATACATCAAAGAAATAAGCAAGTAGCAACCACTCCATCATGAATGACGCAGTTCCAATCACGATTGCAAAAATCGAAACGTGCAAACTGCAACAACACGAACATGCAAGAAAGAACAACAACAACATGCAAATAAGAAATCAGTGGAGATGCAAAAAACAAGCATGAACCAGTGAACCAGCAATGTGTTTGAAGCATATAAATTTAAAAAACGGAAAAAAAAAAATGCATTGTAACAAGCCTGTTAAGTAAACATTCAACGCTACCAAGCCTATTAGGTGAACATTTAAGTCTGTCAGAAATGCTCTGTAAACATTTAAGAAAAAAATGCAATGTGGCAAGTCTCTGACGTATCCCTAAAAAATTATTATATTTTTTGTAACAATAGTTCGAACACTAGAGAATGTATTGGAAGGCCAAACTTTCGATATGTCAGCATATCAAACATTGCCATAAATTTAGCTAGCATAAAATGTTAAACCAAACATTCGAATTAATGCTAGCATTAATCCACCTTCGATGAATGCATAACAAAATATATGATTCAAAAAGACCATATCCGATCAAATACTTTGGATATGCCAACATATATAACATTGGGAATAGCGAAGCCGACAATAAGACCTCCAATCCCTTGTCCAATCAATATGGTACTTATTTTAATATAAAAATAGATGGTTTCAGTGCCTTAGTTCTAACAATAGAAAATATGCAAATATTTGTGGTCAAAGGACAAACTAATACACTATTTATCAATGGGTATAGTCCCTCTATGCCTCCCAGACAAAAAAGAAAACATTTTCTTAGAAAATAAAACGATGGATGTTTGAAAAACAATTACATTTATTTAGATATTTTATAACAATAATAAAAAGACATTCAAATTTAAAGAAATACCAAAAAAAAAAATTGGAAATAAGTGTTTTTTTAAAGAATTTAGTAAAAAAAATTATATTGACGCTTGAAAATCGGTGTACTCTAACTTATGGTGAATTTGAAACAAAATAGAAAATATCTATAATTATAAAAAGAAAATAGAAACACATAAAATCACATAAATATATAATTAAAAATTTATTATAGCTCGACCCATTAGTCTAGATATAACGTATCTACTCGTTCAA
>ML798952.1:223285-252842 GCA_009831015.1 Picea engelmannii
GTCTTAGCAATTGCTCGTGCACCGCATATGCCTACGTTAACGACACTCTGTGGACGTGTGTAATGTGGTTCGGTGAATTGCTAAATCTGTACGATACCTCCAACGGGGTCTCTCTGTTTCTGCGGTTAGATGCCGCCGATGTGTCTCATTCCTCTAATTCCAACAAGAAGGCGTCTCTCGCCGGCGTGGTGGGCGGTGTCGTGGGCGGGGTGGTTGCTATTCTGGCCTTTGTACTGCTGTTTATCTGGTGTTGCAAGTCCCCAGGCTTGGTTGCAACCGAATATGCGCCGGTTGGGCTTACTGTATTCACTTATAAAGAGCTGCAGAGTGCAACGAAGAATTTTTCTGAGCGTCTGGGAGGCGGGGGTTTCGGCTCCGTCTTCAAAGGGACTTTAGCAGATGGCTGTCTGGTGGCAATTAAAAAGTTGGAGGGTGTGAACCAAGGAGAGAAGCAATTTTGCCGGGAGGTGAGTACAGTCGGAATCACACAGCATGTGAATTTGGTTCGGCTGCTGGGATTTTGCAGCGAAGGCTCCCAAAGACTGTTGGTGTATGAGTACATGCTCAACGGCTGCCTCGCCTCCCACCTATTCCACGAAACCGCGAGAGATGATAATCAGCAGCACAAGGTGCTGGACTGGAAAACGCGCTTCGGCATCGCGGTGGGGACCGCCCGGGGAATTGTTTATCTTCACGAGAAGTGCAGGGACTGCATAATTCACTGCGACATCAAGCCGGAAAACATCCTCCTGGATTCCGATTTCCTCCCGAAGGTGGCCGATTTCGGGCTGGCAAAGCTCCTGAGCAGAGAGTATAGTAAGGTCCTAACGACCCTGAGAGGAACCAGAGGATACTTGGCTCCCGAGTGGCTCTCAGGCCTGCCTCTCACTGTGAAGGCCGACGTCTATAGCTTCGGCATGACGTTGCTCGAAATTATCACAGGGCGAAGAAACATGGAAAGGGTCTCAGAATCTGACGAGATGTTCTTTCCCGCGTGGGCTGCAACTCAGATCAGCGGCGGAAACGCGATGGGGTTGCTCGACAAGAAATTGTTGAACGATGCAGACGTGGAACAAGTTGAGAGGGCTGCCATAGTGGGAGGATGGTGCATCCAGGACGACGAAGACGCCAGGCCATCGATGAGTAAAGTGTTGCAGATATTGGAAGGCATTGTAGACGTACCCCTTCCTCCCCCAATTCCGCCCTCTCTCCAGACCTGCGCTGACAGTCTAGTCGTTTTCTTCGGGGATAAAGATTCTTCTGCCAACACTAGTAATCCCCCCACCCCGTTCTAGAACCTCACACAATATTGTGTTTAACTATTTCATTTAAATGCTTTTTCAGATTTAACGAAGTCAAAAGTATAGTACGATCATCCCACTATCCAACGATAAGAGAGACTTTGGCTACATAAATGAAAGTCCGAATGAAAATGTTGATAAAAATGGAGACGAGTTGGACGGGCGCACGCGCTTTATCAATTCGTGGCAGCCCCTAAGGTCGTTCTTATTGTTTTATTGTTTCATAATTTCTGAGATGACCATTTGTAGAACAACCCTTCAAAGGATACTTGTCATAACCATGAAGGTTTCATTTTATCCCATTCGATTATCAATATAGTAGATTATCGCAATATCTATTCTGCAGCAAAGGATGTCTGTATCAAACTTAATTAACTCAGAGTGGACTGTTTTTTCTCTTAAGTTGTATTTTTATTTATTATTTTTTTTAAATTTTATAATGTATAAGCTTGGATGATCTAAATTATTTTAAAATATATTAAAAAAATATTATTTTGATTTATTGATTTTAGAATTTTTATAATATATAAAAAAAAAACTTATTTTGATTTATTGATTTTAGAATTTTTATAATATATAAATTTAGATGATTTAAAATATTTAAATGTAACAAAATTTGTATTTTGAGTTATTATTTTTTTGATTTTTTGAAAATTTAAAATGTCTCATAATTTAAATTGGTTTAAAATAATTAAAACTTAAAAAAAAAATCATATTAAATTTTTTGATTTATAAGAAATTATAAATTTCTTAAATAAAATTAAGATTAAAATTTTTCATTTATCAATTTATTTATTCTTTCTAAAATGAAAACAATTATATATTAACATTTAAGTATATATTCTTATTATTACATTAAAATGAGCCTAGATCCATTTACTTTCCATCTATCAAGAGTCCAAGGGATCAAATTTCTCCAGGTGCAAACCTTTAATCTTTCCTCAAGTTTTGCATTCTAAAAAAGGCTCGCACTTGGAGAGATTTGATCCCTCTTGATAGATTCTGAGTTAAATGGATCTCACACCTAATTGGTTATCGATCTTTAAGAGGGTAAGAGATTACTTGCAATTATTTAGAATTTTGTTTATGTGCTAGAAAAACATTAATTTAAGAGAAGTTTTCCAAGATCACTATATTTTTTGTTGACTTAAAAGGTTAGGACGGTGGTAGTGTGAAAAATATTTTGATATTGATATATAAACTGTATGTAGGCTAGACAATCTAAGAAAAAATGATTTTCATCTTCAACCTTCTTATTGTCACAAAGGTGACACACTCTTTCATCCCAGGGTGTTTTAGGAATTGATCAACACCCACTTTCACTATGAGAATTTGTTCTTATCTTAGTATTGTTTATTTTGTTCTTTACACTTGTCAAAACATAGAGATAATTTTGATCTTCTAGATTACAGTTGGTTACAACCTTATAATATCTTAATTTTATTTTTTCTTGTTACTCTTTATCACATCACATTTTCTCCTTAAATTTTGATTTGATGATATTTTTGATAATATGATTTTGAAGCAATTTTAGAAATCCTCTTGTTTTCCATGTTGTTTAACTTGGTCTTATACCTTAGGTATCTAGTCATAGCCATACTCCCAATGGGGCAAAGGTTTGCCTCTAAGAGGAGTATGGGCTCCATTATAGATATATAATGGAGTCTGCATAAATTTTTACTATTTTATTACTAATTTTTTATTTTAATTATTATTTTAATGTGTTATGTTACATGAGCAACTCTCATAGTGGGTTGTAGAGCACCCAAATATTTCGCTTAATAATCTTCTAACAAAAATGTGAGCTACATCTATGTCATAATAGTGTAGTGATAGCAATGATAGCAATGCTCGTAATATTTTTTTTTTATATTATGTTTCTAACATTGACATTTAGTTGGATTTTCTATGACATATGTCTTTTCTTCAATTTTGAAATGAAAATACAAAGAAATGGGCAACCACTATGAAACATTGTGGCATGAATGGATACTACATAATCTTCTTTCTCGTGTGTTGTGTTCTCAAATCCCACTCCTGGATGCTCTACTAAACTATGGAACAATTACAATGATAACGAATGGACCCTTTCTCCTCCTAGCAGCCCACTATTTAACATAGCCTAATATTAATCTAGGGTTATGGTTTTTTCATGCATTAACCCTTAATTAGTGATAAGGTTTGGACCTTCTCAAATATTATTGAAATTCTACATGTGACTAGCCTCACATGTGTGAGTAATGGAGGATAATATGGCATCCACTTGGTACCATGGTGGTCAACAAGGTAGGTCAATTTGCAAGATTCATAACTTCTACACAAGAACTCTAATTGAGGTTATGTTCGCACCGTTGGAAAGGTATTGGTTTCTAGAACAACATTGAGGGTCTAGGAGCTACGCTCTTAAAGTTCTGACCCAAAAAAGTGTCATTTGATGCTTCAAAATGGCTCTAGAAGGTTATGGACCCCAAATTTCCAAACTGGAACCTGCCACTACAATTGACCCTACACAGGGATTCCTCTAATTTTTCCACCAAAATAATACCTGCATAGGTGACAAATTATATAATGATCCATTTTTTATCATACCTCCCCATTTAGGGGCTTTGGGTCCCCAAAATATTTTACTAGATGAGGTGAGGAAATTTTTCCTCTACCTTCTCCTTGGAGTACCAATTTTCCTTGCTTGGAAGTTGTCCTTTCAAGTCGATTTGCCAAAGTTCATGCTACCCTTCTTGGTGGTTTTACAATTCTTTTTCAAAACTATATATTTTTCCAACTCTGCTTGATCTTTTGGTTCTAAGCATCTATGGTAGGTAGGACTTGCTCCTTGGTTTCTTGATCCAACATGGAAGGCTCATAGAGTTTCAGATTCTCCATATTCACTACTAAGTAAATGCACATATGTGTGGGTAGACTAAGTCTGTAGGAAGTATCACCCACCTTCTCTAATATCTCAAAAGGACCATACCACAAGTCCTTGATCTTATTACCAAGACCCTGTATTCTTTCCTTCTTCAATTGTAACCAAACTCTATCTCCCACTTTGAATGATTTCTCAGTTTTGTGTTGATAATGTCGAGCCTTGTACTTTTCCTGTAATTTCAATGTCTATTATACTTGCAAATGGATCAGTCTAATCTTTTCAAGAAAATTTTCTACTTTCAATGCTTCTCTTGTGACATATTCCCTCGCTCCTTCTTGGTGTCCATATACAACATCCAAGGGTGAAGGTGGAAAATACCCAAAGCAGGTTTTGAAAGGGGACTTATGGATAGAAGTGTGGATTGCTTTATTGTAAGAGTGTTGAATATAGATCAATTTTTTTCCCAAATCTTTGAATGCTTATGATTGTAACCCCTCAAAATTTGTACCAATTTCAAGTTGATTATTTTTTTCTATTCATTTGTTTATGGATGGAATGTTGCAAATATCTTCAACTTATGTCCATCTTCTCCCAAAGTGTAGTCTAAAAGGCACTAAAAAATCTAGTATCCATGTGTGAAATGATGCTCCTTGGTATCCTAAAGTGCACCTTGACTTGTTCAAAGAACATGTTTGTTGCTTCTTGTCCTTTGATGGCATTTTTACAAGGCATGAAAATGCACATCTTGATGAACTTGTCAAGTACCATAAACAAATAATCTTTTCAAAGATGTCTCGGTCGCTGCCATCGGTAGTCTTTGAAGGATCTGAGCGAAGTTGTCCATCATCTCATTCATTTGCCGCATGAGGGCATCCTCAAGAAACGTCTTGAAAGGATCTCATGGTGTGTCATCTCTATGTTCTTCCACCATGTGAGGTCTCTTGGGCTAGCGAGAGAGTTTGTCCTCAAGCTAAACTAGATCGAGACCCAAATCTATATACCCTGACCTCATCGAGGACCTGCTCTGAGAAATGACAAGGAGTAGGTTGCTCTGATACCACGGATCCATATTATTTTGGGAACGACGTGAAGATAGTAATATAACAGAGATATATAACAAGGAAATACACAGGGATATTGAAAGAAACATAGAAATATAGTGAAACTCAACTTCTATTAATGAATAAGAGAGAAAAACATTGTAGAACACAAACTGGAAGAATGGGGTAGCTTATCTCTGAAAATAAAGATATGTTGGCTACGCTTTATTCACAACAATCTTTACATCACACTCCTTTGCATGATTAAAGGGGATCATTCACCTCAATTATATATGAAAGAGTGAAAGGAGAACAATTCCCATGATGCATGTGGGATAAATTAGTCTAATTTTATAAAATTCCATAGGCATGTAAAACACTAGAACTTCCCGAGCTATCACCCATCCCAATACTACTTCAATCTGAGCGCACTTAACTGGGGAGTTCTAATGGGATCCAATGCATTAATGTTATGCTGTAAACATGTACATAAGACCACTAGGAAATCATTACATGATGTTTCTAATTAACAAATGAAGATGGAATTACATTCCATTCCCCATCAAAAGGGTGAATATCATGGTTTATCAAAACCATAGGCTTGAAATGTTGATTCAATGGAAAAGGTGGATGGCCACTGAGATCCACCTGGATCAGTAGAACCGAGTAATGGACTTTGGACATGATTTCAAGAGAAACAAAGAAGAATCTGGAAAATCCGCAACATGGGTTTTTTCTACAACATCCCCATTTAGGTGTTTTGAGAGATCTTTCTCCAAAAAGTTCATGGATTGGGAGATATACACGGTTCTTCGAAAGGTTCATTTCTTGTTGCGATCATTGGCAAACTGCATTCCAAACAAAGAAACCAATCAGCAGAGGAACCAACTCCATCCTGTTCTTAGATGGTTTATCATATATGAATCCAATGTAATCTAATCTTGAGTTGTTCCTCAACAAAGATCCACTAAAAACACATCAAGACAATATTTGGAGGAATTGGTTATAATTCATTGTTTCCTCTCTCTATAAAATGCATGAGAAGAATAGAGAGGGGAGGGAGAGCTAGATTGAATAACCAAAGAGGCAATGGAGAATTGTTGAATTGCATTGTACATTGTTGAAGGCCTTTCCTACTATGAATTAATATCACATAAGTTTTTTCAAGTGGAGTTTTGAGTACAACCTACCACTATAAATCTTTCCCACAACATGTGTCAAGCTTGGCAGGTCCCTCATGCTGGCACACATTGTGTTGTTTTCATTCACTTTTAGTCATCTAGATAAGCTTTGCTTTCAATTGTTGGTTATGTTTTGCATTTGAAGTATGCTTCTTAAACTAATTATTTGTTGAAGATTGAAGGATTGATTTGTTTGATAAGTGATCATGGGAAAATTGGGAAAGACTGTAGTTTGTGCTAGGAAATCATTTGATTAACCCTTGTCCAGTAATAAAATTTTGTGGTGTAGTTTGATTTCATAGATAGCTTGTTTATCACTGTAATATTCTTTCAAATATTTAAAGAGCTTTATGAGTAGATCACTAAAGGTCCACCACTAAAGACTCGAGAATTAGTTTGTTGCACACGTAAAATCAAATGACCATTCACACTAATGAAATATTGTGGTTTTGAACCCAACAACATCTATGTGATCTTGCAGTCTAGTGACAAGTTGTAGTCCTATGGTGACAGTTAGTTGATTTCATTTGGTTTGGATTTCCTAGTAATTGTCAGCATCAATTTAGAATAGGCTTTGATTCTGCATTTCCTCAAAGCTTATGATCCCCTAGGTTGATGATTTGATGTTTGAGATTTATACATATAAATTTCCCCACAAAATTCACANCCCCCCCCCCCCCCCCCCCACAACATTACTCAAGGAATTTCAAACTCGAGACTTGTCGCTCTGATAACATTTGTTGGACTATGAATGTATTTAGACGAAAACCCATAGGTGTTAATCTCTACCACAATTTCAGACTTAGGATCCATGAGAGGTTGTTAAACCATGTCACGAAACGCACGAGGAGTGGCAAAAATTATTGATGTGTATTTTTTTTAATTGTTTCCTTGACTATGTGAATTATTTTTATAGTTTGTCAGCTCATCTTTGTATTTTTTATTCATATTATTCATTTATTCTGAGTGTGGGTGTATATATGTGTGTGTGTGTGTGTGTGTGTGTGTGTGTGTGTGTTATTTTATTAGTAACTATTTATTGAGTCAAAGATGATGTATATATGTTTTAATTATTAACAAGTTATATGAACTATTTATGTAGTTTGATAATATGTCCTTGTCTCATATTCAGTTTATGATATTTTCCTTGCTCCTAACTGGAATATGAAAAACTACTTCTATTATCCTAGTTAGGATAGTTTAGCTTTAGAATATAGTTAGATTAATTCTTTTAGTTTCCTACATAGTAGCTTAGAAGAGTTTCAAGGAAAGTAACCTTTCAAGGAGCAAGTCCCCCTTAGTGGCAATCGGGCCCACATATCGATTAGTATCACCATCCAAAACGAGTATAGGCCTAATTGGAGCATTGATTGAGGATTTCTCCTTGTTGGTTGCCATGAATTTTTCTAGGCATCAACACATTCCTCTCCTATTTTGTTACCGATATTATTTTATTTGGTCCATGGGAGCCTCATCCTAGTCCATTTGAACAAATGCATTTCCTTTAATCGTTTAAGAATCAGGAGCATTGTGTTTTGCGATAGGAAAACACTTTATTCGAACTTGAACATATATGAGTAATTATTTTTTTGAATCTCAGAGAGATCTATTTCAGGACTTCATAACATTTGTGGTTTCATACTTTTTATAAATCAATGAGATCTCATGTTTATTTTTCCTATGCATCTTATGATTCTAAATGAATGAAATCATTTAAATCTCTTTGATTTCTAGACCATGAGTCTTATTTTCTATCTATGAGTCCTGCTTCAAAAATATTTTTCTCAATACTTGAAATAATGGATGTGATGGAATGGACATAACTATTCTATTATTGCATGTGAGATTATATTTTTATTATAAATCATTTATTATATGTTCAGTTATTTTACCACCTAGTCCACTCACATGTGTTGATGTTACAAATGAATGAATCTGTATTTTGAGCAAGTATATTGAATATTTGAGTGAGAAAGAGGAGTACCACCTTTATAAAAATGTAGAAGGAATCTTGATTAGTCTCTCAAGAATACCCTAAGAGGTTGAATCTTATCCCCAATAGGAAAAGAGATCAACAAAACCATCAGAAGAGCAAAGGTCTTTCTTAGATTTGAGAAATATGCATAAACAAATAATGAAATAGAGAGCCTTCATTGAACTGGATATCTCACCGATGATAGCATATTGTTTAGATGGATCAAACAACTTGTAAGGTTTATAATCCTCACTATAACCAACAAATATGCACTTGTGATATTTGGGCTCCAACTTCTTCTATTTTTCATCTAGGATGTGTGCCCAACATTCATTGCCAAATATCTTGAAATTGCTAATGTTTGGTCTCCTTCCACTCCAGTTTTCTTCAGGAGAAACCTACAGCATTGCCTTAGTAGGAATCCTATTCAAAATATGCTTATCACAACAAAAAACTTTAGCCCAAAATATTTTCTATAATCCTTTTGAATAAAGCATACATCTATCCATTTCAACCAATGTCCGATTTTTCCTTTCGGCAACCCTATTATGTTGGGGTGTGTAAGAAACTTTACTTTGATGTTGGATGTCATGCTTGGATAAATAGGCTACAAATTCATGCTTAGTGTACTCCCATGCATTGTTAACTCTAAGATTTTTGATGCATTTACCAGATTATTTTTCAACTGGGGTTTTAAATTCTTCAAAAACAACATAAGTGCCACTTTTATGCTTCAAGAAATAAACCCATGTCTTCCTGTTGTAATCATCAATAAAGGAAATGAAGTAAAAAACACATGATAATGAAGGAGTCTCAAGAGGACCACGTACGTCATTGTGAACTCGTTGCAACTTTTCTTGGGCACACCAGGATTTATCCTTATCAAAATTTCCACTGTGATGTTTACCGAGGACACAACCTTCACAAACACCTTTAGTGGAAGAAATTGTAGGTAATCCATGTACCATTTAGACAAAAGTTTCATTTTACCATAGTTCAAATGACCTAACCTCTCATGCCACAACTCACTTTGTTCATCAACATGTGCAAGATAAGAATAGAATGATTGATTGCTAGGTGAAGTAAAACCGATGAACTTAAAAAAATCTACTTCATGATCAACTAGACTCGATGAAATAATTTTTTATATCTTTTAGAACATATCTATTAGGCCATGCTTCAAACTTATAACCTTTTTGACAAGCACAATAAATAGAAAGGATATTGATGGGCATGCATTCAACATGAAAAACATCTTGAATACACCATTAGGAACCTGAATATTACCACAACCAATTACTAAAATCTTTTTACCATCACTTATAGAAATTTTTTGAGTCATTTGTTTATTGTTGTCCTAAGAGGTGAATAATGAAGGAGTATTGTTCATGTGATTAGAGGCACTTGAATCCATAATCCATTCCATAGATGAAGAAGAGTTACCTGGTTGAACATAATAGACACTGAGAGCTACATGTTTTTCTTCGGAGATTTATTTTTGGCCTTTGCTAATTCATTTTGCCTCTTAAAGTAATTCTTATCAGTGCAATTGGTTTTTCCACAATGCTTGCAAGGCTTCCATACTTTATTCTTTGAGGCATATGTAGGAGCATCATTATAACTTTGGTTGGAAGTACTAGCATCATAAGTCTTGGTATTCTTATGAGAACCTTTATATGGATTCTTTTTAGTGTGTGTCAAATGGACTTTGCCAATGACCAATTGTCCTGATGAGATCAACCTGTCATGTTTACAAATCAAGCCTTTGCAAAACTCTTCAAAAGTAGGTATCATAGTTATGTCATACATTTCAATGACCCTATTCTGAGTTTGTATGAACATATCATAAACTGAAGGAAATTTCTATTCTACAAGAATAATGAGAGTTGTATCAGTTTTCTTGTAATCCTTAACACAATTGTTAATCTTCTCATCATAAGTCTTTAACTTGAAAATAAAAGACTCACTTATGTCTAGAGTCTTTGGGATCTATCTCATGAAAGTTTTTCTCAAGATAATAAGCAGAGACATCATCAGTCTTGTCATATAAAGAAGCTGAAGTTTTCCATACCTTGACAAGGTTATTTTCAGCTTTGATATGTACCTGTAGACTATCTTATACAGTTTTCTAAATAAGACATCTTTCCTATTCACAGTGATCCTCCCATGCAACTAATTCTTTGGCATCTATTGGTTTCATGCTTGCACCATTGACTAGGTGCCAAAGATTGTTTTCCCTAAGAACATTAAACATATTTATCTTCCAAACAAGGTAGTTAGTACCAACTAAATCAAGAATGAAAGCTACCTTCGAAGTCATGGTGAGAAAATCTTAGAAACAAAAAACTAATTCAGGAAAATTAACACAAACTAGAGAAAAGAAGATGAATATCTCCCTGTGTAGTTGTAGATAAGAATGGAAAGGTTGTATATCTGCAACAAATCCTCAGTGTCTTTGTTGAGAGAAATAAAACATGGCTTGGTTGTTAAAAACCCTTGTCTCTATGTTAAAAAAACTCGACTAGATACAAATCTCAATGAAGCGCAAATATGAAGCAAAAGAGACTTAGATTTGCAACCTAAGAGCTTGTTCGTACACATAAGAGGGTAGATCGTGGTTGTACGAATGCGGCCATATGTGTAGAGAGGGAGATCAAGCACAAAACCCTCGGACTCAAGGAAAAAACAACCTCTAACCAATAGATTGGTCGTCCAAAAACCAAATCCTCACTCTAAATTGTAAGATTGGCCTCTTAGAAAGCAAAATTCTGCAAAAACAATGGATGGATTGATGCATAAAGGGATAAATTATCCTCTGAAATTGATAGATCACTGCACCCAAATGAGAAAAGTGACCACATCAATGAGAAAAATCACCCCCCAGCTATGAAATTGGCTCGATGAAATCGATCTAATCTAGGAGAAAAATGCAAAGGAAACCCTTCTGTACAAAAAACCCAAGTGTGAATGGGAGAAAACAAAGTAACACAGTTAAATCATGGCACACTGAAGAAAAAATCGACCCTTAAACAATATATCGGTTGCTCAAGATGCAAATCACTGCAAAAAATGCGTCCATACAGCTCAGATATGGAGGAAAAAAGTGTGTTCGTACAGGTCAGTGAATAAAATTGTCCCCCACCAATCAAATTGACCTCTTAATTGAGAAATATTTTCCTTACACCTGCAAATTTTCTAAAAAAACACATTTGTACAGAAAAACACATCTATACAGTTCATACGGGACGTGAAGAGGCAAGGGAGAGGTTGATTGGTTAGGAAACGAAAAAATGAACCCCTAAAAAAAAATTCACCCAAATCAAAAGTTACCAAAGTGGTTGAATAGATCAATCAAAACTTGATGTGAGCCACAAGTGCCTTAAAGCACATTCATTTACTACAATATGACAATATGACCTCCTTCACCTCCTTTATATATGAGAGAGTGAAAGGAAAACAAATCTCATGATGCATGTGGGATAAACGATGTTTACAAAATAACTAGTTATTGAAGAATAACTTTACAAAAGAAAAGACCAATGGGACAAGGGACTGGTAAAGTCTACAGAGGTATACATACCCTACCCCCTATGAATTTGAACTTGTGACCTCTTAGGAGAAAACACATGTTCTTAACCATTAAGCCCACTCAGGTTATATATATTAACATAAGAACATAACCTAGATTATAACCAAAATGCATCAAACAATCATAAATTAATTACTACATGAGTGGGGCAAATATTTCTATTCGTAGGGAGAAACAAAGCAAGATAAATATCATACTAATGGAATTCACCGCTTAAAAAGTCACAAGGAATGCGATCGGGAAGGAGTATAAGTGCTATCTGTTATCGCACAATTTGTACTTTGATAGAAGAAAAGGTTAAAAGAGAGAAAATTGGCGTAACATGAGACTATCCCATCACTGTCACCTCAATAAGATGTCTCTTTCTATTTAGGGTGGTAGGCCCAGGGGAGACGTCCCCGGTGACCTGGGGGTTTGAGAAGGGAAAGTCAAAGTGGCTAGATAAAGATCCCCTCTCACAAGTCACCACCAATCAGAAAATCAGGTTTTATAACCAATGGAAAGATAATATGTCAAAGTGTACAAAGAAACAAGAAACTAAATATATTTGCAAGTACACTTGTTAGTTAACACTTTATAAAACCATGGACTTTTTTTATAAAATAAATTTGTTGAATATGATGAAGTAAACAAAAAATTTATAACAACAATCTTTATATAGCAATACTTCACATCAAATAGCTTAAAATAGCTTCAAAATGACTAAGAATCATTAACCATTGAAATCATAATACTAGCATTTGATAGAAGCAAATAAGACAAGGTATAAATCAACCTTTTCAATTGCTTTTATGAGTTTTTAATGTTGCATCTAATGATTGTAGCTTACTTTAGTAACAACAACAATATTGTTAGTAGGTTAGGCTATTCTAGGGTTAGAAATAGTTAGTAGGAAGCTCAAAGAATAGTTTTTGAAGGTTGTTTTGATCAATCACTAGAAAAGAAGGCTTAGACTAGTGCTTTTAGGGAAAATGGAGTCAATAATACAACAACAAATGTTGAAGGAAAATGATAATGGAAGAGTTAAAGACAAGAGAGATTGATGGATCGGAGTGCTGATAATCCAAGGCTCCCATCATCAAACCCTAAGGGGAAACTAGTTACTAAGGTGTAGGTAACCCTAGGCCTTAGTAGATTTCCTCCCTCTCTAACTCATTGATGAAGCAAAAAACGACTAGGATGAAGTAATGGATACTAAGGTGTTGCAATGGCAAGGCCTTAGCTCATGCTTCAAGAAAAATGACCTTTTGGCAAGATCTAGTAGGTGAAGGCTTTTGAAGCTAGCACAATAACATGTGCTAGTCTTCCTAGGGTTTAATCAAGCAATTTCATAATCTTGAATGTAAATGAAAGATAAATAAAACTATAACCATTCAATTAAGAAGAATTGCAGAAAAATCACTTACATACATCAAGAATTCATCAAGAAGAACCCTAGTTGAACACATCCACCAAGAACTTTCCCAAAATAATACAAAATAAGCCTCCTTCAACAAGTGTGCCTAAAATTTCAGCCAAGAAACCCTAAGGAGGGCGCAAATTTTAGTCCTCACAAGTGTGAGTGAAAGATGATAAAAAATAATGAGGATTTTCCCCCTATTTATACAATTCTAATGACCAGAATTAGGTCAAAAAGGTCGACATGGCCAGTTACAAATAATATCCAGTTTTTACATTAAATGTCATAATTAAACCCTAAAAAAAGCTACTAATGTGACTTCATGCCCTTTTAGGGTGATGTTAGGCCCTTTTTGGGCAACGTTAGCCTCCTAGAGAAAAACGTTGGGCCTCCTTGGGCCTCAGGAACCTGCCACACGTGCCACTTCACACACAACTGCCTCCAAAACATCCCAAAACGTTGGGTGACATCATGGGCCTTCCAAGGCCTACATCATGGTGGAAAGGTCACAACCCCCCTAGGTCCAGGCCTGCCAGGAAGTCCTTGGTGAAATGTCCTCCTCTCTCTTTGGTGTAATCCTCTGATCTGTCTTTGCCCCTGGCTGGGGTCTCAACATCCATTTGGTGGGATTTTATCCCCATGGAGGTCTGAACTAATCATCTCCCCATGTGTACCTGTCCATCAGGTGTGGACCTGCAACATCAACATATACGCCCTCCATGGGTTCATAAGTCACGGGGATCATAGCAATGTCAATCACATCTAATCATCAAGTTATTAAACATGTGCATGAAACCCCCTTTACTCGGACAAGTGCTCAAAGATGTTATGCTAATCTGCAAGCCAAGTTTGGATGGGACACTAGGACGTCCTATTGGGCTAATGCTCATTAGATGTGGGATTTTCCTGGGAGAAGTCAAATTCAGGTCATGTGAGTGGATGAGGTGGTAAGGGATGTTTGGGAAAGGGGTGCAGTGATAGCAGGGAAATGTATAGCTTACCTGTGGGTGCCTCTGAAGAGGGTGAGCTGCACCTTGTAATGGATGCAATTTTTCCAAGCCCATTCATGCCTTACATATTTTATTCTTATTGCTTTTTCTTTCAAGAGGCTAGTTAGGGGACATTCCCATGGCATGGTGACCAGTGGTGGTAATGTTACCCATAAGCATTTCACGGAAATGAGAAGGTTGGCTTGTGATGAGACCCCCTTTCTCTTGGCTATGCTACCAAGAGCCATTACCCTGGCGTGGTGACTAGTTGTCGATAATGTCATACCGCTACATGCCCATGGACCTAATAGGTTGGCTCGTGATGAGACCCCCTATCCTCTAACTATGTTTTGTTTTATTATTTTATGGGTCCCTATGTTTCTTACTGAGAAGATTTTTATTGGTTTCTCAAGGATCTCTGGGCGAAGCATCTCAAGGTTTCATTCTTTTGGATTTTATCTTTTGCCAACTACTTTTAGCCTTTGGGCCTTTAGCCCCTTCTTCCCACAAGATAAGGTACAACCCATATATATTTGGCCAACCCGATGCCCGGACCAGTGTAATGGGATGGATGAGCGGGAAAAAGATGAAAAGTGGTAAGTATGGTGGGAGCGGACGATGGCCTTTCATGAATCCCCCCAGTGGCAACTCAAACCCTATGGGTACTAGCTTACTAGGGCAGCAAAAGGAATTAAATGCACATATTCAAAGGTTTTGAGGATGAGAGTAACACATACTATGATACCCGGACTCATTACCTCATGGAGCAAGATCCATTTCTACTGCAGGACCAGGCCAATGTGATGGATGCTACTACTACTGACAAAGTGGAGGCGCCGAAGAATGAAAGGATGAGCCCTCCAGGACCATACTCAAGTCAATCTGGCTCTCAGTACTCCATATCTAAGACCTATGAATCTCGAGCTATAATCTCCTTAGTTATCCCTAGACTAGGGGATGACTAGGAGATAACACTATCGATATTTTTCAGATGGGATTTCCATATTAATGTATGTGTTATTAGGATGCTATGATTTAATTGTTCCCACATTGTATCCAATATCCAATATACATGATAGTTGTATGGACTAATCAATCGAACTTTAGATGAACATGATAAAAGACTACATTACCTATGATTAGTATACCAAATTGATATAGTTCTACCCATTAATCTACATATACCCTATCTACTATCTACTCGTTCAAGTCGAGCAGAAAACATTCAAAGCCCAAGCCCGGACCGCATTCCGCCATTAGTCTAGCTATACTGTATTGACTCGTTCAAGTGGAACAGACAACATTCAAAGCCCGGACCGCAGTCAGTCCGCCATTAGTATATACCGTATTGACTCTTTCAAGTGGAACAGAGAACAGAGAACATTCAGTCTGCCACTAGTCTATGTAAACAGTATTGGCTTGTTCAAATTGAATAGACAATGTTCAAAGTTGAACAGGCAACATTCAAAGGACGGAACGCACTCATGAACACGTTATAAGGGCCTGAGAGTACGGTGTGGCAGCAGGGCAGCTCAGCAGGGCAGGAAAAGGCCAAAAGAAAGGTGGGAAGAAAGAGTATGTATTTTGTGCTCGTCCGGAAAAGTGGAAACAGAAAAACATTTCATTTTAGAATGTGAGGCCCTCAAAGACAGCAGGGAAAATTATGCAGGTATTCTGGCAGCTAAGTCCTGGGATAATCTATTCAGCGAAGAGTTTGTTGAGAAGCTGGGAGCGATTATTGTAAAACTTCACAGGAAAAGGGCCGAATGCAAAAACCAAATGGAAAAACAATCTGTCCCATAGGCTATTTTTAGCCTCGTGGACGTTAAAAATACTTTCTTTCTTTCTTTCTTTCATTTTAGAATGGGGACTGACAAGACCATGAGAGAGCAATTCCCATAGATTCTATTTTGTTTTTTTCTCTTGCTTGTGCTGCTGCTTCAGATAAAGCCCGGTGATGCGGAAGACGCAGCTTCCAACAGCATAGTGTTGGGCACCTCTCTGACTGGTAATCAGACCAGGATTTCTAAGGGTGGTATCTTCAAATTGGGATTTTTCAATCTCAACAACAACGGCGATAAGAAATGGTACGTGGGTATTTGGTATGCCAAGGCTTCACAGCAAACAATTGCTTGGGTGGCCAACGTGGAGCAGCCGCTGGAGAACGAGTCCAGCGTTCTTAATCTCACAGAGGACGAGAGTCTCCTTCTGTCTTATGGAAGATCCACCGTCTGGTCCTCCAAGGGAAATGGGAAGAAGCCTTTTTCCGCTGTGATAACGGATTCTGGTAACTTGGTCGTGTTGAGTGCCGACAATACTGCTGAAATCATTTGACAGAGCTTCGACCATCTGGAAAATACATGGTTGCCAGCGATGGAGCTTACTAATAGGCAGGGGTTATGGTCGTGGAGGAGCCCTTGGGATCCGAGTCCTGGGTCCTTCGCCTTTCGTATGGATCCAAACGGAGCCGACTAGTTCGTGCTGATGTGGAAGAATCACACCACATACTGGGAGAGCGGTGTTTGGAACGGCAAATTTTTTAGCAATGTTGCGGTGAACCTTTACAAGTCGGCGCTTACATATTTCAGTAACGGTTCGTACAAGTATGCCAGTTTTTCTAATCTGCATGGATTGTCATATATGGAGCGTTTAGTTATGGATAACAAGTCGGGTCAAATTCGAGTGTACATTATGCTGGAAAATAAAGAATGGAGCATGGTCTGGCAACAGCCCCTGACTCAATGCGAGGTTTATGCCGCATGCGGACCTTATGGATTGTGCAACAATAACAAAGTTTCGTCCTGCAACTGCGTGTCAGGCTTTGTCCCCAGAGACAACAGGGAATGGGAATCAGAGCAGTGGTCAAGCGGCTGTGTTCGGAAGACGCCGTTGCGATGCAGCCATGGCGGAAACCGGACCACCACCGACGTGTTTGTAGAATTGAGTGGCAAATCTATGCCCCCTGGAGGGGTTCAATACAAAGGGCAATGGCAGTGTAAGGCAGCCTGTCTCAGCAATTGCTCGTGCACCCCATACGCCTATGTTAACGACACTTTGCGAAAGTGTGTAATGTGGTTCGGTGAATTGTTAAATCTGTACGATACCTCCAATGGGGACTCTCTCGTTGGCGGGCTGGTTGCTATTTTGGCATTTTTGTTGTTGTTTATTTGGTGTTGCAAGCGCCTGGGCTCGTCTACAACGGAATATGCGCCCGCTGGGCTTACTGTATTCACTTACAGAGCGCTGCAGAGTGCAACGAAAACTTTTTCTGAGCATTTGGGAGGCGGGGGTTTTGGCTCCGTCTTCAAAGGGACTCCAGCAGATGGCTCTCTGGTGGCGGTTAAGAAGTTGGAGGGTGTGAACCAAGGAGAGAAGCAATTTTTCGCGGAGGTGAGTACCATTGGAGTCACGCATCATGTCAATTTGGTTAGGCTTAGGGGATTTTGCAGCGAGGGCTCTGGAAGACTGTTGGTCTATGAATATATGCCTAACGGCTGCCTCAGCTCCTTCCTGTTCCGCAAAACCCCGAGAGATGATCAGCAGCACAAGTTGTTGGATTGGAAAACGCGCTTCTGCATTGTCGTGGGGATTTCCAGGGGAATTGTTTACCTGCACGAGAACTGCAGGGACTGCATTATTCACTGCGACATCAAGCCAGAAAACATTCTCCTTGATTCCAATTTCTGCCCCAAGGTGGCAGATTTCGGACTAGCGAAGCTAGTAGGCAGAGAGTATAGTAAGGCCCTGACGACCATGAGAGGAACCAGAGGGTACTTAGCCCCGGAGTGGCTCTCAGGCCTGCCCATCACTATGAAGGCCGACGTCTACAGCTTTGGCATGACATTGCTCGAAATAATTGCAGGACGAAGAAACATGGAAAAGGTCTCGGACTCTGGCGAGTTGTTCTTTCCAGCGTGGGCTACAACTCAGATCAGCAGTGGAAACGCCATGGAGGTGCTCGACAGGAAATTGCTGAACGATGCAGACGTGGAACAAGTAGAGAGGGCTGCCATAGTGGGAGGTTGGTGCATCCAGGACGACGAAGACATGAGGCCGCCGATGAGTAAAGTGTTGCAGATATTGGAAGGCATTGTAGATGTACCCCCTCTTCCCCACTCTCTTCAGACCTGTGCAACTATCACTGTTGTCACTGTGAGTTTCAACCATGAGTATTGTAACCGTGAGTTTCTAGGTTTACTATTTTTAGCTAATCAGATACACTTGAGTCAGTGATCTGCATGCTATATATGTAACCTCCATTTGTTTGTTAAGTAATGAAAAACGTTTTGTGTTGTGTGAATTAATTCTTCCAATTTTAATTTGGTATCAGAGCGGGAGTAATGTTGAACGCTGTGTGCAAGAGTGCGTGAGCAGTCTAAGCGTGAGAGCTAGGAGATCACAGAGCAGGTCACTCTTTCTGTTGTCGTTGAATGTCGTTGATGCTGTGCCACCGTGTGCCATCGCATACCATTTGAGGTTGTAGTTGATTGTTGTCGCTAGGGTTAACCATTGCTGAGTTGCTGCATGGAGTCTAGAGCATGAGGTTGGAGCGAATGCGTTAATTGTGAGGTTGTTGGTGCGTGGTGCAAATAGTAAGTTTTTTTTTATGGAGTGATTTGGTGCATGTAAAACATAAGTTTTGTTTTATGTTGGAGTGTTGAAAGAGGAAGCGTGAGTTTTATGAGTCATTCAAGATTTGCATGCATGCATATGTGGAGCATTGAATAAGATTTGCATGCATGCATATGTGGAGCATTGAATAAGATTTGCATGCGTTGGATTGTTTGAGAGTGAGGTATAAAATTTTCTTTTAAATAAAAAATGAGATATTTTGAATATTAAAGTGAATGCATGTGGATAAAGTAAATGCATGTGTATAAGTGAAGTTATAAATCCTTTTATTAAAGTGGGTAAGAGATTTAAGGATGAAGGAAAGTGAAGTGGAAGTTAGTTCACATTCTGAAGTTGCACTATACTTCAAAGGACAATGCATCAAGCGTGCAATAGATCTCTCCATGAAGTACGATTATCTCACTAAGGAGTTGCCGCATTCAGAGCAAATGGCCATCGAAAATATTTCAGCGTTTGGTATCTCGGTGTGGATAGATATGAAGGAATAACCACCATAAACAGTCACTGCCCTGCTTTTCTACTTATATATGTATGTGTGGTGTGTTTAAATTTTGTTTATGTATGTTAGATATATTATATGTGTGTGAGAGAGTGTGATTTTTATTTGTAATCAAATGATGAAAAACGAAATATGTAACAGAGTGACATAATTCAGGCTTGTTGTTCTTCATGTTCTTCGGAGCTATAAGAAACACATGACTGGTTGAAGTCTGTTAAAAACTGAAGATTATTGTTGTACTTCGGTGCTTCAAAGTCAAAAGTTACATGTTACCTTGTTGTTTTGTAATGTGCTATTGTTCAAGTGTTTATGTAAAAATAAGAACTTGTATCTTGATGCAAGCTGGTAGCCCCAATTTCAAGTACAATGTTTTTATTGAAAGTCACCTTGTGTAAAGGAATGTTGAAGACATTCAGTATCCAAACTGTTCTTCTATATACTGAAGGATAGCTGAAAGCAAAAATCCGACAGATGAAGGCAAGTTCATAGAATGCATCAATAATTGGCACCTTTTATCACGGAAGCCCCAATGCGCCGAGTTGTCAAATTGTTCAGTATACAAGTGCTACAATGATGGTCAGAGGCGTTTTGACTTTAAATGTGTCGATGGAAAGCTCGAAGAAGAGGAAGAAGAAAGAGCGGAAGCCGTGTGATTGCAGAGTGAGTTTCAGTGCTGAGGAAGACCAGATCAGACAGACAGATAAAAGTTCTAGTGTTGTAATCTTTTGTGTTGTATTGTAATTTGTAAAGTAAGCATTAAGGGATGGTGTTAGAATAAAGCTTACTTTAGTAAGAGATAACTATGACTGTTGTAACTGTGAGTTTCAACCATGAGTATTGTAACTGTGAGTTTCTAGGTTTACTATTTTTAGCTAATCAGATACACTTGAGTCAGTGATCTGCATGCTATATATGTAACCTCCATTTGTTTGTTAAGTAATGAAAAACGTTTTGTGTTGTGTGAATTAATTCTTCCAATTTTAATTGACATGAAGCCGCCGATGAGTAAAGTGTTGCAGATATTGGAAGGCATTGTAGATGTACCCCCTCTTTCCCACTCTCTTCAGACCTGTGCCGACAGTCTAGTCGTTTTCTTCTGGGAAAACGATTCTTTTGCACATCCATGCAACGACCACTCCGCTCCGCTATAGAATCTCACGCAATATTGTCCTTTTACTTGTATTTTCATTAACCGCTTTTTCCGATTTATCGAAGTAGAAAGTATGATAGAATCGTCCCACCATCCAACAATAAGAAACTTTATTTTTATTTTTACGCATAGGCCTATACCTATTGGAAAGGGGTAGAATTAATAAGCTTTTAATCGCTTTTTTTGGTTTAGGATTTGATATCCATCGAATATTCTTACTTGTCACAACAAATCGAAACTCAAATTTTAAAGATTAACTTTCTTGCAAGTCGAAACATGAGCGTTAATCATTACTACAGGTGATTAGTGCGATTAATATAATAATAACTGATCACGCTAATCGAATTATTAATGTCAATAAATTTATGAAGCAAATGCCCGCCAGATCATATTATTCACTGCTTGCAGGTTTTTTCTTTTACCTGTGCGTGGGCGTGGGCGTCGGCGTCGGCGTTTTTACTATGTCGGTTATGTGCGAGACAGTTCCGTTACAATAACCTGGCAAATTTTAATAACCGTGTGGGGGGTTTAAATTACGCGTGGAGTTTTCATTGATGGATCGGGTTATTGCGTCGTCTTTTTGAATTAATGGATTGGTTATTGCGTCCTCCTCCTTTACCGTCAGGGATTGACAGGATCACTGACAGGTCTGTGTGCTGCTTTGTTTTCTTAGGGTTTTTATTTTATTTTATTTAATACTTTCATTTGTTAATATATAATATTTTTTTATTTTAAATTTAATTTGTTTTTATATGTATTATTTYATATTAATTTTATATATAAATAATGTTTATTTTAATTTGTTTTTATATGTATTCATATCATTTCTCAGTAAAGAAAACTCCTCAAAGTTATCCCCGACATGGATAAATGGGAGAAAGGAGGCCGATTACATTTCCAAGCGCTTAGACAGCCTTCTCATCTCGGATCATGGAACATTAAATCTTGGGTGGAAGCAAGAGGCCTTTCCCCACCTCCATGTTTTACTCAAGTCGGATTGTAAAGAACCCAAGCTTTCGGCCCCCTTAAAATTCAACCCTCTCTGGTTTCTTGAGGATGAATATTGGAGACACCTTTTCGAAGACTCTAGTGACTCTTTTATGAAATAGCTAGCAGATAATTTAGCCTGGGTCAAAAAAGTTTCAAAAGCTTGGGAGATCTCTTACAAAAAAAAATTCTCAATCTCTTCTTGCTGAAACTGAAAAGAAGATTCATGACTTATTGGTCGAACATGACTTATTGGTCGAA
This sequence comes from Picea engelmannii, assembly GCA_009831015.1. Classification (NCBI taxonomy): domain Eukaryota; kingdom Viridiplantae; phylum Streptophyta; class Pinopsida; order Pinales; family Pinaceae; genus Picea; species Picea engelmannii. The sequence goes on from ML798952.1 coordinate 245,155, forward strand.
AAAAGCAGTTTTCCTCTTTCTCCAAAGACAAAGAAGCAATTAAATCTCATCTAGCTCTTAGGCTTGACCTCTTGGAAAAAGAGGATTCAATGTGGTGCCTCAAAAGTAGCGCAATTTGGATCTCTAAAGGTGATAACAATATGAAATTTTTTCACAAATTTCCCAATCATCGAAAAAATTTGAACATTATCTAGGAGATTTGCAACGTGGAGGGGGAATATGTCTCTTCCTTCGAAGAAAAAGGCAAAAGCAAGAAAATCCTACTTCAACAATTTATTTAAGGAACCACTTGGCTCTCCGATTGACAAAATTATGAAGGTGATCAGTGTTTTCCCTAGGGTTTTCACTTAATAAATGAATGATTGTGTGAAGGAAGAAGTAACCAAAGATGAAATTTGGGCCACTCTTTGGTCTATGCAGAAAGGAAAGAGCTCGGGTTTGGATGGTTTAATGATATAATTTTATCAGGGTTTCTATGAATTGATAAAAAATGACCTGGTGAAAGAAATTCAAGAATCATAATGTTTCGGGAAAATATTGAGATCCTACAACTCCACTCATTTGGCACTCATCTCTAAGAAGCAGGACGCGAGATCCTTCAAGGATTTCAAACCCATCTCCTATTGTAATGTTGTTTACAAGCTGATCTCTAAAATAATTGCCAATAAACTCAATCCTATGTTGAGCGAGATCAACTCTGAGGAGTAATTCGATTTCATCTTTAATACACAAATCCATGTTGTAGTTGCTTTGGCCCAGGAATCCATCCACTCTATTAAAATTAAAATAAAAACCCCTCTATTGTGCTCCAACTAGACTTATCGAAAGCATACGATAAGGTTAATTGGGTTTATCTGCAACTGGTTTTGATTTAGATGGGTATGTGCTTCTTTGTGGTAAATTGGATCATGGATTGTGTAAGCAGTGCCTCTTTTGTTGTCCTATTTCTCCTTTCCTCTTTCTTTTTGTACCCGAGGGTTTGAGTAGGATCATGGGAGAGGCTACGGTGAAGGAAGATCTGGAAGGAGTAAAATTTGCCCCTTATGAGGCCATTTCCCATCTACTATTTGTTGATGACATTTTTCTATTTGATGCAGGAATGCACCAGGAATTTGTGTCTCTTAAAAATATTCTAGATATTTATTGTTCAACCACCAGTATGGACACCAATATGACCAAAAGTAGGAAGAAAGGTAGAAATATCATCAATAGAAGTTGTTAGAAAGAGAGATACAAAGATAGACATGATTCCATAAGGATAGATGATAGAGATAATCATAGAGGGAGAATTGGCAACCATGCCATTAGCATTGCATCAAAGTGATACCCTTTGTAAAAGGGGGAGAGGTTAATCAGATGCACGGAGAGAGAGAATTCGTAGTCTTAGAAACATAGAGAAAGATCAAAGGCATTTATATAGGGGGAGCAACCCCAAGGAGATTTCAATTAGGGGGAGAATCCCCAAAGGGAGATACCCTTTTCCATATATCCATTTTACTTCGTTCAGTCTTGAATATTCCACTGTTAGTACATCGGCCTTCCCCCCAAACTAATTATGCAGGATGTCCTCATGTTGCACTGAAAAACAAGTAGATGTTGTCTTTTCAATATCAACAAACAATTGTGAAAGGCTGAAATACATATATTCAATCATCAATCTGGAAAAAATGGCTTCCTTTCCTATGGAAGTGAACACAATCTCAAAATTGGTTCTTTGTTGAAAATTGGTGCTTAAAAATGATTAATGTCAAAGAATAATCATCCATCAAGCAATGGAAAGTAAAATACCCAAGTGAGGAACATAAAATAACTATAACAATTTCATCCATTCTCATCGTTGAAATAGATCAATTAATGAAATCCCTTGTTCCATTTTTGAACCAATTTACATCCCAAATCACATGAACCCTTCTACAGTGCTGTCATCAAACTATCATGTTACTAACAAAGATAAACAATAGTTTATGAGCACAAAGACCACTTTCAGAAAATACCTTGGAACCAATAAACCATGATGTTCCAAATTGCATACATATCCCTTGACCAACTCTCATATTAGATCTAGAAATGATAACAGAGAATTGTCGTGAAAATATGATATAGTATGCATTAATAAATCACAAAGATAAACCAAAGAACCCATACCTATGTTTTCCATCATGTTGTATGACAACATATTCTTATATAGAAATGGCTTCTATAGCAACTTCTTCTGCTATAGGTTCTTGTGGGGCAACACATTCCTTTCTTCCAGTAGTTTCATGGCTTGTTCATGTCAGGTGTTGCTTTGTCTGTTGTTGGTTCTTGTGGAGCAACAAAAATGGATTATTATGCTCCTACTGCTAGTTCTTATGTGACAACAACAAATAATTCTTCTTATTGTTGGTTCTTGTGTAACAATAATAGTGTCCTTTGCAACAACAATTGTATCATTTTATCCCTTCAACAAGGTTGTGGAGGATGATGTCATGGGTCACATGGAACAAGGATGGCAATGGATGGAAAAGAGTGACAATGGCATGTTCAGGATAGGTAAGGAAATGGAAAATGTTCCCCCCCCCCAAACTGAATATATTTCCCATCCTGAAGAAACGGAAAAAAAAATGAGGAAATAGGACAAAGACCTAAGTGATTTTCCAAATACAAATCCATAGCACCCAATGAATCATTATTAAAGAAAAGAGAAAGAAGCATAATTGTACCTACCTATGGAGTCCATAATGTTTGTAGCAACATCCTGATCTGATATGGTCCTTAATGATGTAGAAACTTTACAAGGAAGAGCAGTGTGGAGCCTGGAACTTGTAGCACAATGTAGATCTGGACTAGACTTCTGATGTAGTAATGGATCTCGGAAATAATTATTCATAGAATGACATGGAAATATTTATTTAGAGAGCAACTTGGATGGAATCATTTATTTATCACTTTATTTGAAAACCTTGTCTGCCAACAAGTTGGTTTTCAAACAAGATATGTCTAATTGATGCCCAAAGGGTTTTCACAGTTAGAAAATTTTATTCTTGAGGAATTCCCGCCAGCAAGCTGGTTTTCAAGAATTCCAAGGTATGATGGCGCCTGAGACATTTTTCACCATCAAATTTATTAAGGGAAGGGATAGGATAACAGGGAAACATGGCATATAAGTGGGCCAAGATGACTTTATTATGTGGGTTAGGGGTGATTGGAGAATAAAGTCATGTAAGTGATGGAGTGGTGGAGGATGAAGTTTTGATTTAGGTATAGTGGTTATATGAATGATATTCGGGTAAGGGTCGTTGTCTTTTAGAGATAACCACATAAGAAAATGAGACTTTATGAACTTCAACATGCATGTATCATCGAGACATATAAGAAAATAATTATGTGGTTTTCTCCTGCATTGGGTTTCCACGTAAAATACTAGTGCATTGGGTTTCCACGTAAAATACTAGTGCATTGTGTATTTTGTGGATGTGTCTATTATTGTTCATTATGCACTGATGGGTGTTCATGTTTATGATGCAATAATATATTGATGACGAACTGATGAACATTGTTGAATAAGTTAAAAATAATATACATTGTGGTTAAAATGATTAATAAGTGGTATAAATTGCTCATTACTGATTCACCCCCCCTCTCAGTAATCTAATAATTGGTATCAGAGCAGGTTCCTTCAGGAAACAATTTAAGCACTGGAAGGAAATCATGAAATACACTGAGAATGGAGTACCAACGTTTGATGGTTAGAGTGGTATAGAGTATGAGATATGGAGCCTAAGGATAAAAGTATTTTTATAGGAACAGGGGTATCATATTTGGAAATTAGTTGTTACAGGATATGATAGTTCAAAAAGGGAAAAGACTGCAACCAAGAAGGAACTGAAACGAAATAATAAAATTGCAATGGATTTCATTTTGGAAGGACTATATGATTCAGTAAAGGAAAAAGTGGGTAAATTCTCATCAACTAAAGAGATTTGGGATAAGTTACATAATATCTGTTATTCACCCATCACAGAGTTAGAGAATGCCAAAGAAGGTGAAGGTATAGAACAAGAGGAAAGATGCTCATCATGTCAAACAGATTAAGAAGAAGAAGAGTATGAAATCAACATAAGAATGATTTTTCTGCTTTAATTGTGAAAAAGGAGGACATCTTGAATTTGAATGACTATATTTGAAAATTGATAGTGATGAGACAGAAAATCCCAATGAAATAGAATACAATCTAGATACTAAAAAGGCAAAGAATCATGAAGTAGAATATAGTCAACGAGAAAGATAAATTGAAGAAGAAATCGTCACCTCGAAGATCTGAATCGAAGAAGTAAGAAGAACATAAGAAGTATTGAAGATCCAGATTAAGAAGAAAGAAGATGACTATGAGAAGATTGAAGAAGAATTTGTTATGTTAGGAATAAAAGTTGTCAAGCTCAGCAAAAACATTGAAGAAACATCCACATCATCAGTAAATATAGTTGAAGGGAAATGTCACAGGTCATCGAAAGGGAAACATGAAGAGAAACCTAAGAGTTATGCAGAAGTAAACAAAGGTTCTATAAATAAGGAATAATGCAAGCCCTTAAAGAAATATATTCCAAAAAGAGAAAAGAATCAAGGAGAAGAGTACAGAAGAGATGGGCATCAAAGAAGACTCTTTGCATTCAGACAACCAAGAAGATTCACTCATAATGAAGGATTCAATAGAAGAGAAGATCATGATCAACCAAAGAATCATTTCAAAAGGAATACAACATAGAGAAGATCATCCACTCTAGGTATGTAAATTTCTTTTATGGTCATTGTTTTTATTGTACTAACTTTGGACATAAGGTTGCAGATTGCAGGACTTATGGAAGAGACGTTCAAGAAATAAATGCTTATGTGGCCCCACATAATATTGAATGTTGCAAATGCCACAACTATGGTCATATAGATTGGAATTGTAGAAGCATGACAATGCCATCCACGAAGAAAGAAATAGATATTAGATATACTAAAATTTGGAAAGGAAAATAACAAGAAGAAGAGCAAGTGAATAAAGATAAGATTTCAGAAATTACAAGACTTGCCATAGTACAAGAAAGAAAAGGAAAGAAAGCAAAATAAGAACATGTTTCAAGAACCATATTGTTAGAATCTGAAGCAGAGCAAGATCATAATAAAGAGCAGGTAAAGAAAGAACATGCCCTAGATATCACAGGATTTGCAGTAGCATGAGAAAGAAAATAAGAGTAGGTTAATAAAAGAACGGGCCCAAGAAATTGTACTTTCAAGAATTATAGTGAAAAATCAATCTACATGAAGAAAGAAAGAAGTCAAAGTTCAGAAAGATAATGAGTCTATAGAAAAATATGTAGACTACTTTGGGAAGGTATTCTTCTGAGCCATCTAGCTTGGAGACTCTCAGTATTATGAGATCAAAGATTTATCTTTCGAGCAGTTTGAAGTATGATGTTGCAGATGTTTGATAGAGACAACATCAGAGTGGTTTGATAGTCAAATTACAGAATGATAGATTGATCGATTGAGAAAGAAAATTGTGAAAACTTGATTTCTCAAAAAGTACGATCTGGGTTGTTGAGATATCTTGAGGATAGACTTATACTGAATTAATAATGCCTCATATGAAAAATATCAAGGACCCACTTCGTAGATATTTAGTTATAGGAGTAACAATAGTGATGATGTAGGAGTAGCAGAAAACTGGAGTAACAACAACCAGGATTTGCAGCACTGTTCAGAGTTGCAGAATGGGAGTTGCGACATTGTTTAGAGTTGCAGCAATAGTTACGAAATTGTTCAGAGTTGAAACAATAATTATGACACTGTTCAAAGTTGTAGCACGGGAGTTGCGACATTGTTCAGAGTTGCAGCACGAGAGTTGTGGCACTGTTTAGAGTTGCAGCAATAGTGCTCGTAGTTGCAACAATGTTCCAGAGTTGCAATAAGAGTACTCAGAGTTGCAACAATGTTCTAGAGTTGCAGCACGAGAGTTGCAACAAGAGTACTTAGAGTTGAAACAATAGTGCTCGGAGTTGCAACAACAGTGCTCGCAGTTGGAGCAATGTTCTGGAGTTGCAGCATAGAAGTTGCGACACTGTTTAGATTTGCAGCAAGAGTACTCAGAGTTGCAACAATAGTGCTCAGAGTTGTAGCAATGTTCTGGAGTTGCAGTGCGGGAGTTGCGACATTGTTTAGAGTTGCAACAAGAGTAATCAAAGTTGTAACAATAGTGCTCAGAGTTGCAACAATGTTACAGAGTTGCAACAATAAGAACCAAAATACTTTGATATCACATTCTGGACAATAACCTGTCTAACACATAATCTTTGCAGATTAACTCCAAGATAAATGAAAATATGATATTTCTCTAATGTTTAACCATAATTCATGTCAAATATTAAATGAGTGCAAATGGAAAATACCTTGGATCTAAATCTCTCATATAAGTATGAAAATGGATTAATAAGAATTAACACAAGTTATGGGTGAGCAATGAGGGACACAAACTAGGTGAAAGAAGATAAAAAAATATGGCGATTCTAAGGCCCAACATCTCCCCCACACTGAACATGTTGCATGTCCTCATCCAACCCACAACCAAGCTGTAAAGACTTTCATTTTTCAATGCACTGGTCAGTTATCTTGAAATATTTGTTTTCTATATTTCCACTATCATGAACCTTCCTACGGGTTGCCACAAATGGTTTTACTGGAAGAATGTTAATAGATTTTACCTTTTGTGCTTGATCATTTCCCCCATGCCTGCAACAAGTTCTCGTGGAGAATCTTTTGAAATCACTGTTGGTTCTTGTGTAACAACATGATGTTTTCTACTTCTAAGAGCCAACACTGGCTCTTGTGTAGCAGTGTTGGTGTAATTCCCTTCTATATCCAACAATGGTTCTTGTGTGGAAGCGCTTATGTTGTCTTGGGGATTTGTTGCTTCTATTGTGGTGCATATTTCAAAAGTATCCTTCTAGTAATTTTAGAGAAACAAGTTCAACAAGTGAGTTTCAACAAGGAACGAATTGCAACAACATGAGTTTCAACAAGGAATGAGTTGCAACAACATGAGTTTCAACAAGTTGCAACAAACATTTAAAACCATTTTCTCACAAAATACAAACTGGGTTTCGACAAAATTTTGCGAGCCACCTTTCCCCATTCCATTGATTCTCCTCACCAAATATTGTAGATACCCACATCACATGTCTCGATAAAAAGACAAATTTGTTGTAGATGATAGTGCTTAATTTCTAAAAATTTATGAACTGGGTTTGCTTGAAAGCTTGTATATTTGTTCATCTTACCAAAATAAATTTCTCTTCCAAGTTTCACGAATACCGAGTTCGTATTTTTCAAGATATCTTTAGTTTTGTTTTTGCACTTTCTTTAGGAACAAAAAAAATATAAAAAAATACTTATCAACTCATCAAGTTATTTAGAAAGCAGGTCTGTGAGAAAAATAGTGACAATAATTTCCATATATCCATTTTACTTCGTTTTGTCTTGAATATTCCGCTGTTAGTACATCGGCCTTCCCCGCAAACTGATTATGCAGCATGGCGCCTGAGACATTTTTTCACCATCAAATTTATTAAGGGAAGGGATAGGATAACAGGGAAATGTGGCATATAAGTGGGCCAAGATGACTTTATTATGTGGATTAGGGGTGGGTGGAGAATAAAGTCATGTAA
>ML798953.1:8273-31549 GCA_009831015.1 Picea engelmannii
GATTAACATAAGAAAAATAGACAGCGAGTAGGATGTTTTGGTTCTTTCCTTTCTGAGTAGGAACCCTTAATCCAATCCCTGGCTAACACGCTTGCAGAGGTAAAAGGAAATCTACAGAAGACAAGGTGTAGCAGTCCCTTCCTTTCTGAGCAGGGACACTTAACCAAATCTCTGGCTAGCACACTTGCAGGGATAAAAGGAAATCTACAGAAGACAAGGTGTAGCAGCCCCTTCCTATCTGAGCATGGACACTTAACCAAATCTCTGGCTAGCACACTTGCAGGGATAAAAGGAAATCTACAGAAGACAAGGTGTTACAGTCCCTTCCTGGCTGAGCAGAGACTTTGAACCAAATCTCTGGCTAACTCAATGGCAGGGGAAAGAGATCTACTGAAGTCAAGATGGTTAGATTCCTTCCTGTCTGAGCAGGAACCTTTTATCCAGACCTTTGTCTAACACAACTGAGGTAGAAATGAATTCTACAGAGGATCTGATATTTTAATCCCTTTCTGTCTGTGCAGGAACCCTTAATCGAATCTCTGCTAACATAGAATCACCACACAAGATTGCTGATAAAAAAGAATTACAAGTTCTATTCAAATAACCAAGACAGAGTCAGTAGTGTTTCAGCAACGCAAAATCCATCAAACCGTGTTTCAGCAAATAACAGTCAAACAAAATATATAAACAGGAATTAAACAATCACACTCTAACTAAGGGGTGAATCTTGTGAAGAAGGTGGGCCCTCCCTTCTCACAAGATTCCCCTGAAACGGGAAAACTTAGAGATGAATTATCAAAGTAGTCTTCTATTCATCTGTTGAAATATCACAGTACAAATTGGAAAGGTCGAACACGTCCCGCTTCTCTGAAGTTCTTAGTACATAAAAATTTGGATCCCTCGAGTGGTGATTTCCCTTGGATTTAAAGGGAAATCCCATCGATACAATCATTACAAGGCAAATCTGGATCCTACACTAATTCGGATCTTCTTTCTAAATCAGCATAGGGTATCCGATTCTCATGCAACCGAATGCTAATACAGGGGATGAACAAGGCATCGCTGTTACGGCTGGTGTAATGGCTTCTTTACATAGCTGCTGATGCTGTTTCAGCATCGCAATTCATGGGCTATTTCAGCCACGTGAATTGCGCCCCTTGACTGTGTCGGCCTTGACTGCTGACTGTCAGGGTTCGTGTTTCAGCATCGTGGCGGTCTCCACTGTGTCTCAGCATCTGTATTTCTGAACTGAGTGACAGCTCTGTGTTTCAGCATCTTCGTCCTCGAACCATGTAGTTGCTTCGTTTTTCGGCATATGCATCCTCGGACTGTGTAGCAGCTCCGTGTTTCAGCATGTGCGTCCTCGGATTGTGTAGCAGCTTTCGTGTTTCAGCATCGGTCTTGAATACTATTCTGCAAATATGGACACTTATGTACTTCTAATCAATGGTTAAGTACTAGAGTGATGTAAAATATCATGCAAAACAAATTAAATGTGTAGTAATGAGAAAGGACGTTGTGTACCTTGGAATGATCAGGTGGAATGATAGTATAAGTCTAAATACAAGTGATGAAGGGTATAACAATGGCAAAAAGTATGGGAAAAAAGGGTACAATATGTGGACCTAACACCCAAGTATCTGCCTATTAGAATTTTTTCTTTGGAATATATAAGGCAAATAATAAATTCTGATGATATCCATTTTGTGTCACTGAAGAAAAAGCAACAACTTAGAATCAAGGGGCAGATTGGCTCCTTCATCTTCAACAATCGTAGAGCTGGGGAAGAAGCAGAAAGGATGCTGAGGGAAATGAAGTTCTTCATGAGCTTCCCATGGCATTATGATTCATGTGGGATCATCTCCGAGATGAGGGTAAAAAACAAGAACATCCCATATGTCCATGAAGCTAGGCCTGAAGTTGAAAAATTTGCAAACCAGACAGTATGGGAGCCGAACACATTGGTCGAAGTAGAATAGGAGGATCCCCTGACCACTGTATCACAAACCACCATGCCACAGGTCCCTAAAGAGAAAAGGCCAAGGAAATATTTATCTCCACCTGTCACTGAGGTATCGTCCGAAGAATTCTAGCTGCATACCAAGAGGCCTAAGACTTTTTCAGTCCCTGGCTCGACCAGAGAAAAAGAAACCCTGTCTACTACAGTGGCCAAGGTTGATAGGCCACCCCTCGGTGCAATCCTCCAGAAGTTCATAACCTCAGCATTGCCAAAGAAATCCATAGATTCTCCATTGAACACCCAGCCAGGCAAGGTAGGACCGAAGCTGAGTATCTTTGAAAAGTATGAGCTGATCAAGAAAAGGAACCAAACCCTGACCAACAGTACTTGCGCCCAGTTCTGGAAATAGACGTCAACTGCACAACATAGGTTGCTATCGGCATTTGACACAGAGAAGGGCATAATGCATATGGCATTCCTCCAGGCAGAGGTACCAGATCCAAAGGTGATCACTGACTACAAAAGGGCCACCTTCGAATTCCAGACGAAGGATGTGCATCTGGACGATCAGATGGATCTGCACAATCATACAGGGGAAATTTTCTTTTACACATTGGCGCATGCTTCCACTATTGTGTCCAAACTACAAGTGCCCTTGAACAATGTTCAAACATAATTGAAGTTAGAGAAGATATCGTCCTTTGCCAAGGACAACAGAATCAAGACTTTGGAGGAATTGGTCCTCAAGATCAGTTACGATCCTTCGAACATGAAAGTAGCTGAGGAGATGACTAAGAAAAAGAATTTTGACATAGCTTCCTTGAGGAAACAATTGAAGCTCCCGCCCACAGAGGATTCACAGGTGAAGGATATAGCAGAAAAAGAAGGAGAGAAAGATGAAATGCTCAAGCTACTCATGGAGCAGAATGCACAGCTAAAGGAAATGGAAGCTGAGATGGAGAAGCTATTAAAAGAGAAAGAGAAACTGAAGCCAATGGAATTCATTCCATTGAATGCTATTCCAATTTTAGGAGTGAGCACAGCATCAGTGATAGAATTCCCATCCGCGACTCCATTGACATCCCTAGAGAAGACAACCGACCTGGCTAAGTCTATGGAAAAGATGAACCTGCAGGAAACAGAGATCAGCAGGCTTAAAAAGGAGATTGAGAACCTTCAGGGAATCAAATATTCCTTTCAGATCAGCCTCTCCAAGGAAAAGCAGGTGACAGATCAGTTAAAACAGGAGTTACAACATCTCTGGAAGCAAACAATGGTCGGAAAAACTTTGGCCGAGGTTAAAGAAGGTGTATGGACAGACATCACCAAGTCCATGAATGAGATATGGCCCATGATATAGATAATGTTTGAGTAGAATGAATTGGTGCAGAGAAGCAAATAGGCCATCGAGAAGATCAGATCAGAATTGGGAGAGATGCCAACATAGGCGAACGAGATCATCAAGTTCCTAAATTCTAAGACCAGGGAAGAGCTGGAAGAGCTGAAAATCGAAGATAGAACAAAGATCATCCTTGAGGTAAAAAGAGTTTTGACCAAGAGAGGATTAATGCTTCAGCTGGAAGAAAAGGTTTAGGCCATGGACCTAAGGGTACAAAGATTCTTTAGTAAGATTGAGGCTCTACAGAAGAAAGGTCTTCCTGGTCTGAAGGTAGTCAATGATAAATTAATGATACTCCCAGACTACAAGAAGAGATTTGCTGATGTGTCTAAGGACAGTTCAAAGTTTGCAATAATTCAAGGGAGCATCACTGGCAAGGCATTTCTAGATGCTCTTTACTAGGACATCAGTATCCAACATGAGATTCAATATATCTTCCTCACCAAGCCTACCTTCGCCAAGTTCACAGAAATGGATGAAGTGTATCGAAGGCTACTCAAAGTCAATGTGCCCAGTCATCTTCGATGGGAGGAACTCTGTGATCTGATCAAGTAGTAGATGAGCTGTCCCATTCTAGTCATTTGTCCAGCCAGATGAGGTTGTGCAGAGGCTTCATCAACGGCCCACCCAGAAATCAGCATGCAGTTACACCACATCATCAAGCAATTCCTATATTTATGCAATTTGTTAAGTTAGTTAGGCTAAAAATAGATTTAGCACGTCCTGGTCATAAATGACAGGATCGTTTGTAATTTCAGTTATAAATACTTCTTCTTTTGAAGTATTGAGGGTTGTTGATCTTCACACCCTGAAGCTATCAGACTGTAATATTTTTGAAGAGATCTTCCATTAATAAAAAGAGGCACTTTTACAGGATTCTTGCGTGTATTCACTGGTGATGTTTTTCTCTCTAAGTTGAATGTGACTCTCAATTTGTTATCATACTATTTTTCTAATTCTAATCTTTAGAAGTAACGAATGTTGCAGGATTTATCTCATATACCCTATTTCTGACTCTAAAGATTTTGGTGTTTTATCTTCTTGTTTTTTCAATAAAGAAATTCTTAACTGCTTCTTTGTTGAAATTATCTTTCTCATCTTTTCTACTATTCATCATTTATGCTACTAAAGAACCTAGTGATTATATTATCTCACCCTGTGAAAGTTTTCCTTTGCGTTTCTGGTTCGAATTTCATATTTTATTTAAAATACAGACCCCATAGCCCAATGGATGTGTAGACTGTCTCAACCAACTCGACAAACACTTCGACGACAAAAACCGACCTATTTATTTACCTAGCCTAATATTCAAAATTTGAAACATAGCTAAATCATATAGAGAGATCCCTCTCTAAAGTTGGAAGTGCTAGATCCCAGCTTCAAAAGCTGTTGGATAAAGTTACCTTAGTAGATTTCTTCTGCTGTTAACCTATAGGAAATTTACCAAGTGATAACATGACCAACGTCCACACACCGATGGTTCCCACAATCACCTGAAATAGGGGCTTTGAAGGTTGACCTAGTGTGTCGGATTTACATTGTGCCTCACTGAGATAAACCCTAGTTCTAGAGATCCTCTAACAAACAATTTTCTGGGTGACATAATCATAGAAGAGGGATCCCCCTAGATGGAATTAAGTGCCAGGAGTAAAAACAAACTGGCTTTCCGTCGATCCAAGGCACGCTTTGGGTGCTATGTTTAGTTACAACTCACCCCCTGAAGCCATTCAGTGACACACTGACAATTTGGTCCGGTGGCACAAAATCACAATTGGGAAATGTAACTGAGTAATGTAAGCTCAAAAAGGTCCATATGGGAAACTCCCATGTGACCACAGTGCCCATAATCACCTGACACAAGTGTTGTGAAATTTGACCTGCTATGCAATGAAATCATAGGAGAGGGGTCCCCCTAGCTAGAATATGGTGCTAGGAGTCCAATAGAACTAATGTTTCATCGATCTGGGGCATGATTTGGGTGCTATCATGGTTGCAAATTGCCTCCTGAAGCCATTCATGGACACAATGAAAATTTGGTCTTGTGGCACAGAATCACAACTGGGAAACGTAAATGTGTTTCATAAGCTTCAGAAGGTCTATATGACCAATTCCCACATGACCATGGTGCCCACAATCTATTGACATAGGGGACTTGAAAGTTGATCCTCTATGTCAGATTTGGATTATGCTTCACTAAGATAAACCCTAGTTCTAGAGATCCTCTAACGAACACTTTTCTGGGCGATAGAATCACAGGAGAGGGGTCCCCCTAGCTGGAATTCAGTGTCAGGAGTCCAACAGAACTGGAGTTTCATCGATTTGAGGCATGATTTGGGTGCTATGGAGAGTTGCAACTCACCTCCTGAAGTCATTTAGCGACACAATGACAATTTGGTGTGGGGGCACAAAATCACAATCGAGTGATGTGACTAATTTCTGTATTCTCTATAAGGTCCCTATGGGCAACTCCCATGTGACCACAGTGCCCACAATCTCCCAACACAAGGGTTGTGAAAGTTTCCCCCTGTGCCATATTTGCATTGTGCTTCACTGAGCTAAACCCTAGTTCCATAGATCCTATAACAAACACTTTTCAGGGCGATAGAATCATAGGAGAGGCCCCCCCCTAGCTAGAATATGGTGCCAAGAGTCCAATAGAAATGGTGTTTTGTCGATCCAAGGAACAATTTGGGTGCTATGGCCAGTTGCAAATCACCTCTTGAATCCATTCTGGGACACATTTGTAATTTGGTCTGGGGACACAAAACCACAACTAGACAACGTAACTGAGTTCTCTAAGCTCCAAAAGGTCTGTATGACTAATGCCCATATGACCACAATGCCCAAAATAACCCAACATAGGGTCTTTGAAGGTTGACCCCCTAAGTCAGATTTTCATTATGCCTCATTGAGGTAAAACCTAGTTCTAAAGATCCTCTAACAAACACTTTTATGGGCAATGAAATCATAGGAGAGGGGTCCCGCTAGATGGAATTTGGTGCCAGGAGTTCAACAGAATCGGTGTTTTGTCGATCTGAGGCACGATTTGGGTGTGATGGAAAGTTTCCACTTGCCTCCTGAAGCCATTTAGGGACACAATGACAATTTGGTCTGGGGGCAAAAAATCACAATCAAGCAACGTAATTGAGTTATGTATTCTCTGGAAGGTCCCTATGGGCAACGCTCATGTGATCATGGTTGTCACAATCGCCTGACACAAGGGTGGCGAAAGTTGACCCCCTGTGTCAGATTTTCATTGTGTTGCACTGAGCTAAACCCTAGTTCCAGAGATCCTCTAACAAACAATTTTCTGGGAAATGGAATCATAGGAGAGGGGTCCCCCTAAATGGAATTCAGTTCTAGGATTCCAACATAAATGGTGTTTTGTCAAGTTGAGGCACGATTTGGGTGCTATGGCGAGTTGCATCTTGCCTCCTGAAGCCATTTAGGGACACAATGACAATTTGGTCCAAGGGGCACAAAATAACAACCGAGCGACGTAACTAAGTTCTGTAATCTCTGGAAGTTCTGTATGGTCAACGCCCACACGCACACGGTGCACACAATCATCTAACACTGAGGATTTGAGATTTGAATTCCTATACCGAATTTACATTCTACCTCATTGAGATAAACCCTAGTTCTGAAGATCTTCTAACAAACACTTTTCTGGGTGATAAAATCATAGGAGAGGGATCCCCCTAGCTGGAATTTGGTGCCAAGAGTCCAACAGAACTGGTGTTTCATCGATCCAAGGCATGGTTTGGGTGCTATGGCGATTTGCAACTCTCCTCTTGAAATCATTCTGGGACACAATGACAATTTGGTTCAGGGGCACAAAATCACAACCGGGTGACCTAACTGAGTTTCATAAGATTTGGAAGGTCTGTCTGACTAATTCCCATATGACCACGGTGCCTAAAATCACCCTACATAGGGGATTTGAAATTTGACCCCCTATGTCAGATTTTCATTTTGCCTCACTGAGGTAAACCCTAGTTCTGGAGATCCTTTAACAAACATTTTTCTGGGCAACAAAGTCATAGGAGAGGGGTCCCACTAGCTGGAATATGGTGCCAGGAGTCCAACAAAACTGGTGTTTCATCGATCCAAGGCACGGTTTGGGTTTTATGGTGAGTTTCAACTCCCCTCCTGAATCCATTCAAGGACACAATGAAAATTTGGTTTGGGGGAACAAAATCACAATCGAGAGATGTAACTAAGTTCTGTAAGCTCCATAAGGTTTGTATGACCAATGCCCACATGAACACAGTGCCCATAATCACCCAAAATAGGGGCTTTGAAAGTTGACCCACTATGCCCTATTTTCATTGTGCCTCACTGAGCTTAAACCTAGTTTCAGGGATCCTCAAACAAACACTTTTCTTGGCGATGGAATCACAGGAGAGGTGTCTTGCTAGCTGGAATCCAGTGCCAAGAGTCCAACGGAACTGGTGTTTTGTCGATCCAAGGCATGTTTTGGGTGCTATGGCGAGTTGCAAGTCGCCTCCTGAAGCCATTCAAGGACAAAATGACAATTTGGTCCGGGGGCACAAAATCACAATTGGGCAACGTAACTGAGTTCTGTAAGCTCCGGAAGGTTTGTATGGCCAACGCCCACATGACCATAGTGCCCAAAATCTCCCAAAACATGGGTTTTGAATGTTTACCCCCTATGTCGAATTTGCATTGTGCCTCATTGAGCTAAACCCTAGTTCTGGAGATCCTCTTGTTAGCACTTGGTAAATTTCCTAGAGGTTGAAAAAGAAGAAATCTACAAAGGTAACTTTATCCAACCACTTTTAAAGCTAGGATCTAGCCCTTCCAGCTTAAGAGAGGGATCTCTCTATATAATTTAGCTTTGTTTCTAACTTTAGATATTAGGCTAGGTATAGGAACAAGGAGGTTTTTGTTGTAATAGTGTTTTAAATTAGTTGAGACAGTCTACACATCCATTGGGCTATGGGGTATGTATATAAATATATATGAAATACCACCAGAAATGAGAAAAGAAGATTTCCACAAGGTGAGATAATATACTCACTGGATATTTAATAGCTTAAATGATGGACAGAGGAAAAGATGAGAAAAATAAATTTGACCAAGAAGCAGTTAAGAATTCCTTAATCAAACTATCAGAAGATAAACACTTAAATCTTTTAGAATCGGAAATAGGGTATCAAAGATAAATCCTGAAACATACATTACTCTTAAATATTAGTTTCAAAAAACAATATGATCACAAAGCAAGAAAAACATTCAACAAAAGAATAAACATCACCAGTGAATACACGCAAGAATCCTATAAAAGTGCCTCCTTTGCATTAATGGTAGATCTCTTCAAAAATAGTACAGTCTGATAGCGTCAGGGTGTGAAGATCAACAACCCCTTATACTTCGAAAGGTGAAGTATTTATAATTCAAATTACAAACGTTCCTGTCATAACTGACCAGGACGTGCTCATTCTATTTTTAGTCTAACTAATTTAACTAATCAAAACTGCTTGATGACTTGGTAAAACTGCATGCGGAATTTCTGGGGTAGGCCGTTGGCGAGGTTCTTGCGCAACCTCTTCTGACTAGACCAGTGACTGGACTTAGACAACTCACTTGCTAATCGAGCAGATCACAGAGCTCCTCCCATCTGAGATGACTAGGCACACTGACCTTGAGCAATCTTCGATACACTTTGTCCATGTCTGTATATTTGGCAAATGTAGGCTTAGTGAGAAATAAGTATTGAATCTCATGCTAGATACTGATGTCCAGCTGAAGGGCGTCCATGAATGATTTGCCGGTGATGCTCCCTTGTATGTCTACGAACTTGGAACTATCTTTAGACACTTCAACCAATCTCCTTTTGTAATCCAGAAGTGTTATCATCTTATCATTAATTACCATCATACTGGGCAACCCTTTCTTCTAGAAAGCCTCGATCTTGCCAAAGAACCTCTGTATCCCTAAGTCCATGGTCTAAACCTTTTCTTCTAATTGAAGCATTAATCCTCTCTTGGTCAAAACTCTTTTGACCTCAAGGATGGTCTCTGTTCTGTCCTCGATCTTCAATTCTTCTAGCTCTTCTCTGGTCTTGGAATTTAGGAATTTGATGATATCATTAGCCTGTGTTGGCATGTCTCCTAATTCCACTCTGATCTTTTCAATTGCCTGTTTTCTCCTCTGGATCAACTCATTCTATTCAAACATAATTTGGATCATTGGCCATATCTCATTTATGGACTTTATGATGTCTATCCAAACATTCTCTTTTACCTCTGCCAATGTCTTTCCTACCACTGTTTGTTTTTGGAGTTGTTGTAGTTCCTTCTTGAGTTGTTCAGTCACCTACTTTTCCTTGGATAGACTGGTTTGGAAAGAAGCTTTGAGTTCCTGGAGGTTTTCAACTTCCTTCTTCAGCCTGCTGATTTCTGTCTCTTGTAGGTTCATTTTCTCCATGGATTTGGCGAGGTCTGTTGTTCCCTCTTGTGGTGTCACTGGTGTTGCAGATGGAATTACTGTTACTGTTGTTGTGCTCAATCCTGCAATTGGGATAGAACTCAATGGAATTCCTTCCATTGGCTTCAGCTGCTCTTTCTCTTTCAACAATCTTTCCATCTCAGCTTCCATTTCTTTGAGCTGAGCATTCTTCTCCATGAGCAGCTTAAGCATTTCATCCTTCTCACCTTCTTTTTCAGCTATCTCCTTCGTCTGTGAGTCTTCTGTAGGAGGAAGCTTCAGCTGTTTCCTCAAGGAGGCGATATCTGCATTCTTCTTCTTTATCATCTCTTCTGCAGCTTTGACGTTCGCAGGATCATAGCCGATCTTGACGACCAGCTCCTCCAAAGTCTTAATTCTGTTGTCCTTTGCAAAGGACGATATTTTTTCCATCTTGATCTGCGTTTGAGCATTGTTGAGCGAAACTTGTAATTTTGCTGTTGAGGCTGAGGCATGTGCCAACGTATGAAACACCATCTCCCCTGTCTGTTTGTGCAAATCCATTTGATCTGCTAGGTGCACGTCCTTCATCTGGAACTCGAAGGTGGCCCTCTTGTAGTCTGTGATTACCTTGGGATCTAGTACCTGTGCCTGTAGAAAGGCCATGTGCATCCTGCCTCTTTCTTTGTCGAATGCGGATAATAGCCTATGCTATGTGGTGGATGACTGCTTCCGAAACTAGGCATAAGTACTACTGGTGAGGCTCTGGTTCCTTTTCTTAATCAGCTCGTACTTCTCAAAAATGCTTAGCTTGGGACCAGACTTGCTTCGCTGAGTGTCCAACGGTGAGTCTGTGGATTTCTTCGGCAATGTTAGTGTGATTTCCTTCTGAGAGCTTGAACCAAAGGGAGGAATCACTGTCTTGGTGACTGTGGCAGGCGGAGCCTCTTTTTCTCCAGCTGGACTTGGACCTGAGATTGTCTTGGGCCTCTTAGTGTGCAATCAAAATTCCTCAGATGATACCTCCATGACAGGCATAGATGAATCCTGACGAGTCCTCTTTTCTTTAGGAACCTAGGGTGTGTTTGTTGGTGGTACAATGGTCGGGGGAACCTGTTGTTCCACTTCGACCAAGGTGTCAGGCATCCACACTGTCTGATTTGCAAATTTTATGATCTCGGGGTTGGAATCATGTACATATGGGATGTTTTTATTTTTCACCCGCATTTCAAAAATGATCCTGCATGGATCATAGCGCCATGAGAAACTCGTACAGAATTTCATTTCTTTTAACATTTTATCAGCTTCTTCTCCGGAACCTCGACTATTGCAGATGAAAGATCCAATCTGCCCTTTGATTCTCAATTGCTGCTTCTTCTTCAGGGAAACAAAATGAATGTCATTTGAATTCATGATTTGCCTTATATACTCTAATGCAAAGATTCTTACCGGCACATACTTTGGCAGTTTGTAGGGTGCCAATTCACACCCGAAAACTTGGATCTCGGTGTGGTTTTGATACAGGTACCAATCCCCTGTCTTTGCGTTGTCCGAGAGATGTAGAATTCTTTGGACCTCGTCGTTTATTCGTGGCTCTGGCATGCCACTCAACATTCTTACCATAGGGTGGTAGAAAAAATCAATAAATGTCTTGAAGATATACTTTGTGGAATTGTGCTTCAACAAAGATGTCCACGCTGTGATTGGCTGAGGCGTTCCATTTGCGTCCATTTTCTGCATGGAAAAACTAAACTTATCGGCTTGATAGAAAACGAACATGTAGGCCAAAATAGAAGAATATCTGAACATGCCTTCTGTGGAAAAATTTATGAATTGTTCGTGAATATTGTTGGCCAAGAAGGTACTGAAATCGAACTGTGTGGTGGATTTTTCATCAATGGAGAAAATGGATAGAAAACCCAGAATGGGCTCATCTACCCACTGGTCGGAGTAGTATCCTAACATAGCGCAAAGAGAAGAAATGATCTGGTTTCCCTTGGTGGAGAACATGGATGAAGGGTATGGTGGATTGGTGGAGGGGAATTGAGCGGAGGTGGGAAGGAACAACTCGAAAATTTGAGCTCTCTGGGGAAATGTCATCTTTTGGTATAGCTCTGTAAGGATCTCTAGGTTGAAAGGAGAAAGAGAATCAACACAGCAAATTTGCATCATCTAGTCAATATCTTGGGGAGTGATGAAGAAGAGGACGTCTCCAGATGAAGAGATGATGGCCTTCTGGTCGGGAATATAATGCGCTTGGCATTTGAGGGAAAATTTGGGAAAGTGGTGTATCTGGGGAAAAAGGTACAGGGGCAAATTGGACTCCCAGAGTCCAATTTCATCGCTCTGGTCCAGGAACACCTCTCGGAGCCATGACTGGAGATATGAAAAATCGAAGTCGCAAATGGTATCTGCGATCAATCTATCTTTATCCACCAACGAGATTTTGTCCAGGTCGACAGGAGGCGGAAGAAAGGGATTCTCTTCTCCTTCCACTAGTCTTGGCTTTGGTGCCATCGCTGCAATGGTACCTACAATAAACACTGTGTTAGTGAGGTCGAATGGCTGTGGACGATGGCGATGGGAATGCAACGGAGGAGTACGCTGGTAAACTTCTGGTGCGATGGGTGAATAGTGAAAATGGGGAGAACGGTAGTTTTATTTAAAACTGGGGTCGGTTGGACGCGGGAAAATGGTCAGCATGACAATGGGTATGTTATCCAGTAATTAATGGACAACGGGCCATTTTGGATGAGGTGGTAGGTGACGGTGGCCAAAGCATACAGACGGGTGACGTGGAGGCTGGTGATTGGAGGTAAAAGTTGCCATAAGGGGTTGTTCATGAGTGAAGAAGGGTTAGGTACTGACAGCAGGGACTGACAACAGTTATGTGACGAGACACCTTCGAGAGCAAGTTGAACAAGTGGGAGATGACATCCACGAGTGATGAGGGCTGTCATATGGTAGACAGGGATAAGACTTCTGGACCAATAGAATAACGCCACATGTGACAAGGGGTCCGCCGTAGGAAAGTAACAATTCCAGACCCCCCCCTTTGGTTAAAAGCAGAACATCAAGGGGGGTCCGGAAACCTTTTTAGACCATTGATCTGCATGCCTGTGTCCAGGCCACAGATCTTATCATGCTCTTTAATACTCATTTTGGACCCCCCCCCTCCATTAAAGGTAGAATGGATGGGGGGGTCCAGAATCCATTGTGAACCATTGATTTAAGCGCCTTTTTCTGGGCCGTCCAGATGTGCGCCAATGTTATTACCGATTCCGGACCCCCTCCCCCCGGTTAAAGGCAGAACCATCGGGGGGGTCTGGAATGCTCTGTGCATCGTAGATCTGGGCACCACAATCTGGATCATTGAAAAGTGCATGGAGCATACACCAGGAGCGGAGAAAAATGTGTTGGGAAACTTAGGATAGTTCATTTTATGGGTTTTTCCCAATCTTTTCACATAGACACCACTAAGGGGACTTCATCTAAACTATTCTTAGGCAATGGAGACATGGTGTAGCATTTTCATCAATCTGATTTCATGGGTGGTGAAGCAAATGAAGCAACTAACTTACATGCTAACCTATCTTCCTAGGACAATTAACCCATATTAAACTATTGGGTTAAGAAATTACTCTACCTAAGGGCTATCTGACCAGGATTAGGCAGTCTGGTCAGATGTATTCACTAATCTAACCTAAGGGCCATCTGACCAAGATTAGACAGTTTGGTCAGATTTATTCACTAACCTATCAACATTAAATTTAAAAATAACTTGGCCATGCTTGAAAGGTATGGCCAAGTTACTATTATTGCATGGGGCTTTTTCTTTCAGTTCTTTATGCCCTCTTTTCTTTTTCTTCTTTTTCTTTTCTTTCTTTTTCTTTTCTTTTTTCTTTGTCTTTTTTTTTTTCTTTTCTTTTCTCCAAATTATTTGCAGAATGAAAAATCATTTGTCAACAAAATACTAGAGACAGATAATATCCAAGTCATCAGTTGATTCCCATAATTTATGGGGTGATAACACCTCTAACAAACACTTTTATGGGTGACAAAATCATAGGAGAGGGGTCCCCCTAGATAGAGGGGTCCCCCTAGATAAATCTGTTTCCAAAAGTCCAACAAAACTGAGGTTTCATGTATCCGAGGATTTGGATGGTTGGGACTCTCAATTTTATGGAAAGAAAAAGAAATTGGGGGTAAAATGATTTATTAATTGATTGGAGATAACAGATTCAATTAGAACCCAACTGGTGGATCCTTGCCTGCACATTGGTTTATGAAGGTTGGTTATTGTATTGTTTCATTGTATGACGAAATATTATCTTCTTCATGATGAAGCTTGTTGATGAAGGCGAGGTACAGGGAGAGCTTGTTGATGAAGGAAAATGATTAAATTTATGTTTCCCTGATGCCCATAGGCCCATGAAGGATTTAATGTTCTTTCAAGAAGTTATTGTAAAAACCCAATGTTTGTCAAGGCATTAAGGTCTCTGTAATTTGCATTTTTCTGCGAATACAAGTTCCTAAGGTCTGTTACCACTCAATTTGTCCTCTTTAGATGTGCAAGGTCTTCACTGAAGACAAATTGAAGGAAAATTAGAAGATAAACCATTGTCACCTCAATTTTCCTTCCCACTCTTCAAGGTGATCCAAGACCACCATTAGGGAGGCTTCCCTACAAAATATTTAAGTTATTCAACTCAAAGATGCCCAATAACAACTATATTCTTCACCATTTGCTTTGCATGAATTCATATTAGGACAACACCCCATTCTAATGAGATGGAAATGCGTTCACTTCAATTTCCTCATATGAACCATATGAGGAATCCTTGTTAGATATATAGATTCCTGATCAAAATAGGCATATACATGAGCTCTCTTGAGATTAAAATTTCTAATGAATGAAGAGGTCCCCCTTCACCATGTGATATACAAATTTACAAACATGAGCACATAGTTTTGGATATATAAAGGGAGCTAATTGCTAGCATATAACATTGTAATTGTATTTATCCATCAATGAGGCAATCACTTGGGTGATTGAGGGATGTTATATAGCTCAAAAGGTGGTTTTGTATGCTCCTGGTCAACTATTGTACATGCACCTTGATCTTTTATATGCAGAACTGTAAGAGGAATAAAAAAATCCACAAATTTTCTACCATATGGAAATCCCCTCTCTAATAGTTATTTCATAGTTATGTTTGAAGGATGTTTTTTAAATAGTGAATTTTAGTTGTTAAATACTCTCTAATGCCAATACAACTAGATGTAAAGAAATTGCTAGTGAATTTCTCAGAAAAATGTAAAGACCAATTTTTAGCAATGGAAACAGAGTTATCTCAAGAATACAACCAGTATGAAGTTCTAGGCATAAGAGTGAGTGTTCTAATTTACAACATGATTCTAAAAAATTCTTGTGAGGACTGGAATAAGAGGTTGTCAAGCTTATAAAAAATTCCATAGACACATTTTGTCAAACAGTTAATTTGTTACCTTGCACTCCTCTGTTTATACACAAACTTTTTATGGTATTCTTGTTGTTGTTGTAAGAATGAAAATTCAGGGCCGAATGGGCTGAGAATAAACATTGAAAGGTTTGTTTCCCTACAGCTATATGGTCAATGCATAAATACAGGACCTGGGCACTTACAGAACTCAAAAGCGAGTATGTTCAAGGTGGACTAGTTAGTCCATAGTAGAATTTGACTTCCCCACTCTAATATACCAGCCAACAATGAAGCATACCATACAAGAGGTGAATACCATAATTTTTGCAGAGTTAATGCGCCCCTCAAGTGTAATACAATTTCTGGTGGGTAAACTCAACCTATCCATGAAAGATATGCACCCAAAACACTCTAAATTCACCACCACTACAGAGAAATGTCCTTCAATGACAATATTATACCCAATACAAAAGAGTTGAACTCCTTTCAACCTAAACTCATTAAGAAATCATGAAACTCTTCCTTCACCAAGAGAAACTCATCTACAAGGGAATAAACTCATCTTCTATGAAGATCAATGAAGAAATATGGATGGGGACATTACATATTTCCCAAATATTAGTGAATGGAAATTGTTAATGGTTTGCTTTTCATTGCGCACGGGGTATTTTAATTTTTGAAATATGATGGGGACATTACATATTTCCCAAAAATTCGTGAATGCACATTGTTAATGGTTTTCTAATCTTTGCACGTGGGGTCTTTTATTTTTTTTTTTATTTGAATAGTCGATGCTAAATTGGGAAACATTAGCACCAGATTTAGCGTTGACTATTGATAGAAAAAGGTAATCAATTTGTGGTGCTAAATGGGGCACAAATTGCACCTCATTTAGCGCAAATTGTGGAAGTTTGTGAAAAAGGGAATAAATAGTGTGTTTGGGAGGTAACTCATGCACTTCGATAAGAAGAAGATCCACTAGATGAGTGAGTAAATGATTGAAATTGGCCAAAGGATAGTTATCAATGTTCTCTACAGTTGGAGGATCAAAATTTCCTTAAGGAGGAGGAGGAGGAGGAAAATTATCTCTTCTTAGGGGGATTCCATCAATACCCCACAAAAAAGACTCTTCTTCTTATTTTTTACAAATAGAGGGTTCACATTATCTTGATGCCCTCCTATGGGGATATTCAAATCATTTGGTGCTTATACTAGTTCAAGTCATGAGGAACCAAGAACTTCAAGTCTATGCCTTGTTGGAGGTAACCTCGACATGAATCAAGGAGGAATACCTTGGCTCCTCCTAGAATGATAAGAAGACTAATAAACCACTTTGAAATGGTCTAAACTAAGTTGAAGATTGTAAATAATTGAAAATCAAAATGAGACATTTGGATTTCTAAGTGTGACACCAATCAATAGACCACTACAGAAAAACTTTGAAAAGAAAATGAGAGAATACATTCCTTCAAATGCTAGTAGATAGTGATTAAATCCCAAGGTGCAATTAGCAAGGAGCTAAAAAAGGGCCTTCCAAAGTTCAACCTGGGTCAATGGTGAGGGCCTAAATAAAACTAGTGAAGATCTGGGAGATAGTTATAGTAACCCCACAAAGTTATCATCCAAGGTGAAATCCTATTTCAATATAATTAGGGAACCTATAGGGATGCCTCTAATAGTGTTTCTCTATTTATAATAGGTATCACAAGCAATTCTCACTTGTATCCACTCATGCAAGACCTAGAAGAGATTGCTAAGGTTACTTATTCACAATTATAATCAGGTAGAATAGTTGTGTATTAGGATTTCATGTTAGGTAGGGATACATGAAACTTCATCCTATGGGAAAAACTTTGGGTAGGAGGAGTAATTTAGAGTAACAAACCAACTAATCCAGGGTCCCATTGCATACCATTTCATACCAATAATAATGCATGCCATTGCATACCAATGTCTCGTCTAACCATGTCAAATTTCGACCTAACCCCTAACCCCTAGTCCATTGACCCTTAAAGCATTAAGCTCTAATACCTAAACCCTTAAGCCCTCAACCTTATTTAATCACTAATCCCTTAACACAAAAGTTCTAAATCCCCTAACCCCCAAGCCATAGCCCCTTAAACACTTAAGCCATAATCCCTAATCCCTTAATCCATAAGCCCCTATTCCCTAAGCACTTAAAGATTAATCCCCTAGCCGATATTAATCCCTAAGACATTAACCATTAAACTACCTAACCCTTAAGCACCAAATCCCTTATCTATTGACTTCTAATCCCTTAAACCATAACCCTTAAATATCCCTTAAACCTTAATCCTTTAAACCCTAACCCCTAATCTATCAACTAGTTGTAGAAGTCAGAGAGAGTCCATAGAGTACTTTAAATGTTTTCACAAATTAACAAAAGGAATATGGGTTCTTGGATATTTTTTTTCAAATGAAGTGATTGAGGGAATGGTGGTTTTCTTGGATATTTGATCAACATGAGTTTGGGTGCGAGAAATGTTTTTGTTGACATAGAACCTGAATATCCCACTCTTAACCAACTAGAGTCAGGTGAAAATTACATAGAATTGGGTGAAATTTTAATAAATTAAAGTTCAATTTTAGTTTCCTATTTCCTATCAAAACATCAATATTCATTCTCAATGATTTCACTAAGTCTTAAGACCCTCCCATATCGTCAATGAATTCTCCTAGTCTAACCATGCAAAATTTCATCACATATAATCACATTTTGAATAAATTTCAACATTGGGCCCATTCATTACTCACTGTGTTGGGTCGGTTCATGACATTGCATATGAGCATGTTGGAAGAAATTCCATGACATTTAAAGAGAGTTCCAACCAATATTCTGTATATGGTAATGACGAATGATGAAAATGATCAGATCGCATAATGAAAGTTCATGAAAACATGGAGGATGTCAAAGATTATGTGGGTATGTCAAGCATCCTTGACTCTTGAAACCCTCACATACTATCAAGGCATGTGTCTCATATAACCATGTCAAATTTCAACCTAACCCCTAACGCCTAAGCCATTGACCCTTAAATCCTTAATCCCTAATCCCTACACCCTTAAGCCCTCAACCTTAGTTAATAAGTAATCCCTTAACACAAAATTCCTAAATCCCTTAACCCCCAAGCCATCAACCCTTAAACACATAAACCCTAATCCATTAATCCATAAAACCATATTCCCTAAGAACCTAAACATTAATCCCCTATCCCATAATACCTAAGGCATTAACCATTAAACAACCTAACCCATAATCACCAAATCCCTTATCTCTTGACCCTTAAACCCTCACCCCTAATCCATTAACCCTTAATCCATGTACCCCAAATCCCTAATCCCATGATCCTCAAATCCCCTATCTCCTTAACCCCCAACACCTCAACTTATTAACTATTTAGGTTAATCTTACTACATCGGTCGCTACTTCTGGTGCAATTTTTGGCACTAAATGGGGCGCTAAAAGGGCGTGATATTTTTGGCACTAAAGGGGGCATTATTTCGGCGCTAAAGGGGGCGCTATTTCCCATGATAAATGGGGTGCAATTTCTAGTTCTAAATGGGGCACAATTGCTGGCGCTATTAGCACCCAATTTAGCACCTAAATTTTGTGGTCGGTGCAAAAAATGACATAAATTGTTCCATCCCGATAAATAGCACCAGAATTTTCAAAAAATTGAAGAAAAATATACTAAAAACAACTTTGGAAGAAAAAAAGGGAGCAAAAATGGGAGCAAATGACAGGGATTTGTTGTAGCATCCTTCTATAGAAGAAAATAACTGTAAGGAATAAGGAGGGGATTTGTACTTGGATTCTTCAAGAACACATGCAGATCATGAGGAATGTTTGGTTGACTCATGTTCATCCTTTGATATGACTCCCCATAAGGAGTGGTTCTATGAATATGAAAGGTATGATGGAGGTAATGTTTTCCTAGGTGATGACTCGAAAGCTAGAAACATAGGATGAGGAAAATTCAAGTTTACGCTCATAGATGGAAGGATTAGAACATTAACTGATGTTTTTCACATCCTAGGATTGGCCAGAAATTTGATTTCTTTAAGAAAAATGGACGATGCAGGGGTAAAAATAATATTTGAAAAGGAAACTTGTAGGATGGTTCGAGGAGCAATGGTGTTGCTAAAGGGAGTTCAGTTTGGAACTCAGTATAATTTGCAAGGAAGCACTATTATTTATGGGTGTAATAGTTCCATTTTTTTTTATATTGGATTTGAAGAAGAAAGAACTCCTACAATCTCTGGATAAAAGGTTATGCTGTGGCATAAAAGACTGGGGCATATTGGAGAGAAGGGTCTTCGAATACTACACGGTAAAGGTATGGTTGAAGGTATGTATAAATTCTCTCTGGATTTTGATTTCTGTGAACATTGTCTATATGGGAAGAATAATTAGGTAAGATTCCCCTCTAGTGCAACAAGTACAGAAGGAATTTTACAGTTACTTCATAGTCATGTGTTTGGACCTGTTTGGGTTCCATCATTGGGAAAAGATGTGTACTATGTCTCATTTATAAACGACTTCTGGAGGAATAGTTGGATATATTTTCTCATGAAGAAATATGAAGTCTTTGTCAGGTTTAAAGAGTTCAAAGCTCTTGTTGAGAATTAAATAGAGAAAATAATTAAGGTGTTGAGGACAGATAATGGTGGAGAGTTCTGCGGGAATGAATTTGAAGAATTATGTAAGAAGTGCGATATAACAAGGAAAAATACTACTCCATATACACCTCAACATAATGGAGTTGGAAAAAGGATAAAGAGGACACTGATCGAAAAATCAAGGTGCATGCTCAGTGGTGTCGGGTTAGGGAAAGAATTCTAGGCAGAGGCAGTGGGTACTGCATTTTACCTGGCCAACATATCACCCTCGTCAACACTAGATGACAAGACTCCATAAGAGGTATGGACTGGTAAGAAACCTTCTCTCACACATCTCAAGGTATTTGGCTGTGAGGCCTATGTCCATGTTCTAAAGAAAAACATGCATAAGCTAGATAAAAAGGTTGAAAAGTGTATCTTTATTGGGTATAAAGATGGTGTTAAAGGTTATAAGCTTTGGAACCCATAAACTAAGAAGGTTGTGTATATCCAAGATGTGATATTTACAGAAACAAAAGATGTTTTCAAATATTATGTCCTACCAAGTAAGGAAGAACTAGAGAAAATAGAGTTTGATTTAAAGGATGATGAATGAGACTCTATAGAAGAATAGGAATCAAAAGAGGAAGATACTCATACTCCAGTATTAAGGAGACGGGTTTGGGAAAGAAGGAAACTAGAAAGGTATACTCCACCTAATTTTTGTTCAAAATTTTCTTTGTCTATTACTGATGATGATCCTAGAACTGTCACGAAGGAAGTGGATTCATAGGATGGAAAAATCTGGAAAAAGGCCATGGATGAAGAAATGGAAGCCTTGGATAAGAATGAGAGTTGGGATTTAGTTGAGTTGTTGACTAGAAGAAATTTCATTGGAAACAAATGGGTATTTAAAAATATGTTGAATGCAGAAGGAAAATTGGAGAAATACAAAGCTTGATTAGTAGAAAAGAGATATTCCTAGGTTGAGGGAAATGATTTTGGTGAGATTTTTTCTCTTGTTGCCAAGTTAACTTATATTAGATTCTTGTTATCTATTTTTGTTGTGTTTGATTTTGAAGTAGAACAGATGGATGTGAAGACAACATTCCTACATGGGGATCTAGAAGAAGAAATCTATATGAAGCAACCAGAAGGATTTTCTATGAAGGGAAAGAAGGAGTTGGTAATCAAGCTAAAAAATTCATTGTATGGTTTAAAACAATCACCAAGAATGTGGTATCAAAAACTTGATACTTGTATGTCGGGACTTGGCTTCACAAGAACCAAAGAGGATCATTGTCTGTATTTTAAATTAATTGGTTATCATTTGATTTATTTGGTCTTGTATGTGGATGACATGTTGTTGATAGGAAACAATAAGGAGATTATCTAGGATGTGAAAACTCAGTTGTTATCTAAATTTGACATGAAGGATCTTGGTGCTGCAAATTTCATTCTGGGAATGGAAATTAAAAGAGATAAAAAAAAAGAAACTCTGATTAAATCAGAGAAAATATGTGGATACAATATTGTAGAGGTTTAATATGCTGGAATGTAAACCGGTCAGGGTCCCTATTCCTGTTGGTGTAAAGTTATGTACGTATCAGTGTCCCAGGACACAGGAAGAGGAGTAGGACATGTCTCATGTTCCATATGTGAGTGAAGTTGGCAGTTTGATGTATGCAATGGTTTGTACTAGACCAGAAATTTCACATGCAGTGGAATTTTTGAGCAGGTATATGTCAAAACTAGGGAAGGAGCATTGGAAATAAGTAAAGAGGGTTTTTAGGTATTTGCGTGGAATTTATAGCTATGGATTGTTCTACCAAGGAAGACCAATATTGGAAAGAGTGTTGGAAATACATTTCTTTGTGGATTCAAATTGGGATGCAGATCTAGATCGTAGAATATCTACAAGTGGGTATGTGTTTAACCTGTCTTGGATGAGAAAAAGACAGTTTGTAGTGGAAATTTCAGCTACAAAAGTTGAATACATGACATAAAATCATGCAAGCAAGGAAGCAATATGGTTACAAAGATTTGTTTTAGGTATTGGGTTGGTACAACAAGTTGTACAGATAGATTGTGACAATCAAAGTGCAAATTTTATGGTGAAGAACCTGACTTATCATTCAAAGACAAATCATATTGATGTTCAATATCACTTTGTGAGAGACATGGTTGAAGAAAAGAAAGTGTTGCTGATGAAGGTAGACACTTTGAAGAATGTTGCAGATTCATTAAAAAAATATGTGAGCATTGAGAAGTTCTCTTGGTGTATAGGATCTATGGGCATTGCTGCTGTTGGAGCCGCCCCTGTTTTTTCCGCCTCACACAACTTCAGAATATATTGATTCTTAAAATATGAAGTTGTTTTCATTTCCTTTTCCCTTCTTTTTCGAAGTCATAAACCTGCGAGTAAAAACTTTTGTTGTCTAAATAATAACACCTTGTCACTTTCAAAGGTTTCGTTTTTTCGTAAATACGATGTCCTTAGAATTCTTCGAGGTTTCGCGATCTCGCAAGACGCGCACCCTAAATCTTGAAATCACAAGTCCCGAGTCGCGAGAAGACGAAATCGGTCCTGATTTTATTTCCAAGGCAAGAATAATGCAAGACCTTTAAATCTTTATTAGGCACCGTCGGGGTTTCGCACCCCGGCATTTCTCGACTTCAAATTGTGGTTTTCTCGACCCCGAGAGCCGACAACATGATAATTTCCTGTAACTATAGTCAAGAACTAGGAGTAAAAAACTAACCATAGTTAAACTCGGTTCTCGGTACATCGCCACTCGGCTTTTTCTTTCATGAAGACGAAGTGTCCAAAATCCCGATTCGCGAAGTTGCGACATAATCATATTGAGTCTTAATTATCGCCGCATCGCGATATCGCGACTCGGCGTATCGATCTCCTAAAAGTTTTGCCTCCAAACTCCCGAGTCACGATCTGACGATTGAGTTAATCATATCATTAAGGATCCGCCACATCTAAACTATTGTTAATTAACGATAAGGTCGGAACTCGCAGTCTCGCGAGTTGAAAAATCAAAACGTTAAAGAAACATTCGCGAGATGACGAAAAACGAGGAAAGCTATGAGTCATTTGAAATTGGAAACCTTTTTAATTTGAAACAGGATACGCCCCGCACTCCGAGGTTGGCGCTCTTTACGAGACAAACTCCAGCTTTTCATCATCCCGACTTACCTACCGAGCCGCCATATTTTGATGGCATTTATGAAGAGATAAGAGTAAAATCTACTAATGAATCTGATCGGGTTTGCATTATCAATTCATCTCTAAATGCAATCTGACACATACCTTTCGAACGGTACAGTTTTGATTAATATATACGGGTGTTCTTCTTATTGTAAATAATTTTCGTGGAACGCAGTGCTCGCC
>ML798953.1:33185-43210 GCA_009831015.1 Picea engelmannii
AACTGTTCCTCAATGACTTTATCCAGAGTAATTCAACCTAATATTCAACTCGGGATATCCGATCAAACTAATATCGCGTTAAATCTTTTCAGTACGACCCTTAGAACTGCTAATACCCGAGAAGAATTAGAACGTTCATGGACAGCCATTGAACAAGACATTGTAACCCAGGAACAGTTGGAAGCCAGACAACGTGAACGCAGGAATCTTCATTAGCTTCCCACAACGAGGTTAGTGAAATCCTCTATCAACTATTACCATATTTTCGGATGCCTTGACACTGTACTTTAAGCCTTAGTACAGACTCAGGAACAACATCTTTCTGGCGCCGTTGCCGGGGAGCGAAGTTACGAAATCTTTTCCCTGGGAAAACGACAAATAATTTCGTCGATAGCACTGCTCTTTGATAGTGAACATAGAGAACCCACCGTTTTAAGGCTTGTTCAAATTTTTCACTTGGCGACTCCACTAAAATACAAACTGGCGTCTGGTAGGAGGCATACCAGACAGAACCCGGATAACAAGCTAGTTACGCCTGTTAACAATCCTGAAAAAATTTTGAGAGCAAGAAGTCCGCTTGAGACGACTGCTTCAGTCAATAAACCCAAAGGTCTACCTTTAAAGACTAAATCCGCTGCCGAACCCCCTACTTTGGATAACCCTCTGTCGGATATAAAAGACCTGGAAACAGAGCACTCGGGACATAGAAGTGAGCAACATCAAACTTTCCCATCTATAAACAAAGGGAAAGGTCCTTTGGAGAGGTCATCATCCTTTGACACACCATCCTTTCGTCATCAAAACTTCCCAGTTTCGCCTGATTCAAAAGCGTGTTTTACACCCTTATTTCCTACTCCTAAAATGGCTGGCGTCAGATGAGGAGCTGGAGGGCAACCTAATCCCCCTCCCCCCGGAGTATTTGCAAAAGTAGCGGCTAGGTACGCTCCCCTAGTTTTACCCGCTCAACTTCATGATTTACCCGACAACTACATTAAAAACCTTCCTAAGTTCACTGGGGAGGGAGATCTAACCGCAACCGAACATATAAATTTCTTTGACCAGTTCGCGGACATTTGTGGTATAGAGCACGAAGATGTCTATTCTAGACTACTCGTCCAAACTTTCGAAGGGCAGGTCCGAACTTGGTTTCGGAGTCTCCCTGCAGCTTCTATTCAGACATACGATGCATTGGAAGATGCTTTCCTCAAGCAATGGGGAGAGCGAAAAGATCACCTATATTACCTTACTGAGTTCGGTTCCCTAAAGAAAAAGATCTCCGGGACCGTCATGGAATTTATCCTAAGATTTAACAAACTTTATAATAAAATTCCAGCCGCTGTTAAACCTTCAGAACCTTCAGCTAAAGTAACCTTCGCAGGAGCTTTCGAACCTGATTTTGCGTTGCTTTTGCGGGAAAGGAGAGGAGATACTCTGATTAAAATGCAAGACGACGCTGTCGAAATAGAGTCTAATATGATGGCCTCAGGAAAAATGAAGACTAAAGTAGAGATACCCAACCGTGATAATAGACGCTATAGGGAACCAGCGGGTCCTTCCGGGTCAAATAGATACACTGATGACCGAGTCGATGATATGGCCCGAGTGATTAAAGATCTGTCTAACAAAATCTCTCGAATGGAATTGGATCAGGCTAAGGCCGATTCTTCCAACAAAAGGGACTTCAGGAGGAACCCAAATCCCCAAAATCAACAGAGGCAAATAAAAAATGAAGATCAAAAAATACAAGCCCCCTTAAAAAACGAAAATTTTATAGGAGCTAGTGACCTCCAAGAATTCAGAGATTCGGAAGATGAAGTTGCATGTTTTGGTGATGATTGCTCACAACCATTTCTGACCAAGGGAGAGTATGAGGAATATTTAAACACCCCCCCAATACCTAACGAAGAGAAAGAGGGTGATCGCAGTGACCTCTGCTTATTTCAATCAGAAATAGAAATGATAGCGGTTGATTTCCAACCCAGATATAATCTCAGATAAAAAAACAAGCCCGTCTCTACTGAAAAACCTTGAAAGATTCTACCGAGGGGTCAATCTCAGGAGCCTCCTTTAGAAGAGACATCGTTATCCAACAATAAAGTCAAGATAATAAAGGATCAAGAATCCAAGATGAAGAAGGGTGAAACCCAAACAAAGGAAGCTAAGCCAATAGAACAAATTACATCTTCAACAAAAAACATGGGTGATAAAATGATCCAGACAAACAAGTTGGAAGAAAAGAACTCAGAGCTCTTAACCAAAGAAACGGATAAGGCCAATACATCTTACAATTTTGAAAATGAATTAAACAAAATTAAGATACCGATTCCTTTGGTAGAATTGGCGAAAAACCCGACTTATCGTAAGCAAATTGCCAAAGTAATGGGTGTTTTCGAGTCCGACGGTCACTCTGACGTTATCAACTTAGAAGACGACAGACCTAACATCACCTTTGGTCCCCACTTCGAGGGATCCAAGGACAACGTCGCTCCTTTTTATATCACCTTGAATATACATGACCAACTACTGCATAATTGCATGTTAGATTCCGGGGCTTCCCATAATGTTATGCCCAGATTGATAATGGAGAGGTTAGGCCTCCAAATCACTAAACCCTATGGAGATCTATACTCTTTCGATTCAAGAAAGGTCAAATGTATGGGGATGATAAAAGATCTGGTTGTTTCCCTGGCCCAGATACCGGTCAAGAGTGTCTTAATGGATGTAGTTATTGCGGATATTCCCCCCAAATATGGTATGTTGTTATCCAGATCATGGGGAGCCAAATTGGGAGGTACTATACAATTGGACATGTCATATGCTACAATTCCTGTATTCGGTGGTCAGTTTACCGGATTGTATAGAGAAACAAGATTGGCATATACTGTCAGTGATCCTCAAAATCCAAATAATTTTCCTATTTATGTCGCGGACCAAGATTTAGGGAATTGCATATTATCGTTTGATGACGGTTTAGTTGGGTGTTCAGACGAACTCAATATGACGCAGGAAGAGCTTAGTCCCTTGAATGAAGAACTATGCAAAAGTGGGCTCTGGAAGATGTACTTCGATGGTGCTTCATCTTCTGAAGGAGCTGGTGCTGGCATACTTTTGATAGCACCTGAAGGTAAGTTTACTGTCCCTTTCTCATATCGCTTACAGTGGGATATAGATTACACCAACAACGTATGTGAGTATGAAGCGTTAATTTTAGGTTTAGAAGCTGCCAAGAAATTAAACATAAAAAATTTGGAGGTTTACGATGACGCTGAATTAATAGTAAAACAAGTAAACCGACAATATCAAGCCAAACATCCCAGACTAAGAACATACAGAAATTGTGCTTGGGATTTGATGGAGAATTTTTTCTCATCCATAAAAATCCATTCTATTCCTCGCGCAAAAAATCTACATGCTGACGCATTGGCTAAGGCAGCCTCAACCTTTTCTCCTCCCACGAATGTTAAACTGAAATATCATATTGAAATCAGATATAAACCATCTATACCAGACAATGTCCGACACTGGCAGGTTTTTGAAGATGATGAACAAATTCAGAAATTTCTTATAGCGATAGGTGAGTTCTCTGAAACTCATCCAGATCAAGAAAACCAAAATGACCCGATGTGGGTTATGCAAGAAAACGAAGATCCTGAAACTTTCCAAGAAAAAATAGCGGATCATCGCATGTTGGTCCTCAAAAATAACCAAATCCCGAAAGGCTTAATCCCTTTGGAAAGACTCTTCGATCAGAACAACATACCCGTCAAATCCACTTTGCAGCCCCAACCAAAAGAAGTGGAGGATTGCGACATAGGGACTGGTAAAGAAGCCAAAATCGTAAAAATTTCTAAATTCCTCGCTCCCAAAATAAAAGACCAGTATAGAGACTTACTCAGACAATATAAAGATGTTTTCGCCTAGTCCTATGACGAGCTCCGAACATATGATACTTCTATAATAGAGCACAAGATACCTTTGAAGCCTGGAGTCAAGCCTTTTAGGCAGAAGCTCAGGCAGTTTAACCCCATCTTGTTTCCTGTTATTGAAAGGGAGGTTAATAAGCTTTTGGACGCGAAAATAATTGTACCTTTGAGATACTCAGATTGGATAGCCAATCTGGTTCCGGTCAGAAAAAAGAGCAGAGAAATTAGAATGTGTGTGGATTTCCGGAACTTGAATAGGTCCTCTCTTAAGGACAATTATCCACTTCCTAAAATGGACCATGTCCTAGAAAGGGTAGTTGGGGCAAGTCGCATGTCTATGATAGATGGGTTTTCGGGATATAACCAAATCTCCATGAACGAGCAAGACAGAGAAAAAACCGCCTTCACCACGCCATGGGGTACATTCATGTATGACAAAATGCCTTTTGGTTTAATGAATGTGGGGGCTACCTTCCAACGTGCTATGGATATCGCTTTCGTCGGAGAAAGAGATAAATTCGTAGTAATCTATCTCGACGATTTGACGGTTTTTTCTAAAACCGATGAAGAGCATTTGATCCATTTAAAACAAACTTTCGAAAAATGCTGCAGGTATGGGTTATCTTTGAATCCAAAAAAATCACATTTCGCTATGCAGGAAGGTAAACTTCTGGGACATATCGTGTTTAAAAACGGGATCAAGATTGATCCTAAGAGGGTTGAAGCGATACAAACTATCAGGATTCCTAGAAATGTTAAAGAAATTCAAGCTTTCTTAGGAACAATTAATTTCTTGCGAAGATTTATACCAAACTTCGCTGAGATCGTCAAATTAATCACAGCAATGCTGAAGAAAGATAGTAGAGTAAATTGGACGACTGAAGCCAAAGCGTCGTTCGAATGTATCAAAAAAGTTATTAGCGAGGCGCCTGTGTTGACAAGCCCTGATTATTTGAGATATTTTCTCATCTTTTCATTCGCCTCCGAACATACTATAGCCGCGGTGTTGCTGCAAAAAGATGATGGAGGCTTTGAACGCCCGATCGCATTTTTTAGCAAGAGCCTCAGGGACGCCGAACTGAAATATGACATAATGGAAAAACAGGCGTACGCGATGGTGAAAGCGCTAAAAGCATTGAGAACATACGTCCTACATTCAAAAATTATTGCGTACGTACCAACCAGTGCTGTGAAGGATATATTGGTACAACCCGACAGTGATGGAAAACGAGGGCGCTGGCTCGCTAAGATACAAGAATTTGATCTGGAAATCAAGCCTACTAAATTGGTAAAAGGAAAGGGTCTGGCCAAACTCTTGGCTGAGTCGAACCTTAGAGCCCTTGACATCAATTGCCTGCAAGGAGAAGTCGAAGACGCACATTCAAAAGAACCAGATGACCAGTCATATCCAAATAAGATCGAAGAAAAATTCATGTCGTCAGACTGGTATAAAGATATAGTTTTCTACTTGTTAAACCTGAAATGCTCAGACCGACTAACAGCGTCCAAATACAGAACTTTAAGACTCCATGCTGTTAAGTATTGCATCTCAAAAAGTCAACTATATTGGAAGGATCCACTCGGATTTTTACTAGTCTGTCTGGTCGAGACGGAAACTCCATGAGTTATAGAAGAATTTCATGAAGGAATCTATGGAGGACACCATGCATGGAGAGCCACAGCATACAAGATCTTGAGGGCCGGATACTATTGGCCGAAACTATTTTCCGACGTTAATGCCAAAGTGCGTGTCTGTCATTCATTTCAAATTTTTGCTGGTAAACAAAAACTCCCTGCACTACCACTCGTCCCAGTCAAAACCGAATACCCATTTCAACAATGGGGATTAGACTTTATAGGAGAGATTAATCCCCATTCCAGTGCCCAGCACAAATGGATCCTAACTGCCACAGACTATTTTACAAAATGGGTGGAAGCTATTCCGACTAAAAGAGCCACCGATTCAGTAGTGATTGACTTTTTGGAAAATAACATTTTGTCCAGATTTGGGTGCCCTCGCAAGATCGTAACCGACAATGCCCAAGCTTTCAAATCCATGGCCATGATCGACTTCTGCCAAAAGTACAGTATCGTTCTCGGCCATTCGACTGCTTACTACCCTCAGGGAAATGGGCTGGCCGAATCATCTAATAAGAGCCTGGTAAACGTAATTAAGAAGATACTAAATGAAAACAAGAGATCCTGGCATATACATTTGAAGCACGCATTATGGGAAAACCGCATCAGCACTAAAAGATCTATCGGCATTTCATCATTTCAAATGGTATATGGGACCGATGCGGTTCTGCCCATAAACTTAGCATTGCCAGTAATGAAATTATGGCAAGATCAAAACGAAGAGCCCAATCATGTAACTAGAAGAATTAACCAATTGATTGAGGTACAACAGCTCAGAGTGGAGATCGATGAAAAAATGCAGAAATACCAGGACGATATGAAAGCATTGTTTGATCTCAAAGCAAAAGACAGAGAATTTCTCCCAGGTGACTTGGTGTTAAAATAGGATGCGAGAAGAGAAGAACCCGCAAAACATGGCAAATTTGACTACCTCTGGTATGGACCATTCAGGGTCTCGGCTCCAGAAGGAAAGAATTCCTTTCTTCTGGAAAATATCGATGGGGAAGTTCTCAATGCCCCTGTCAATGGGCGATATCTGAAACATTACATGACTTGACAACAATCGGATAGAAAATTGTTACATATGTATATATACATGTATAAATAAATAAAGTCATTATGAGTTTTTGTACATATTGATGTTTTTGTCCAAATAGTTATTTTCAATTTGTGGTTTCCTTCTTAAATTTTCAACACATATTCAAATAAAACTTGTGTTCATTTTGAAGGCTTCAACTTCAGGCGGAGCTAACGGAGAAATCATGTGCAGACAGACGTGGATTATAGAACAACGTAAATCAGGTGATACATAAGATAATTCGTAGTCCACGTGGAAATCGAAAGAAAGAGGTGAGTGTTCTCGATACATATAGCACGAAAGGTTTTTTAAGAAATCCGAGGTAATATTGTTTCAAATCAAAATATTAAAGGTTAGATAACAGGACTAGTTTTGGCTCCACGGTCTTCATGCTAAATTTGAATAATACGTTAAATCTAAATGCAATCAGTCATAATTCTCATTCCCAAATACATTCGAAGGCTAGTCCAGAACTGTTGTATCCTTTTTTGATGGTACCCCTTTTTTCGATTTCTCCTTGTTTTTCTGTCTATATTTGGGCCCGATTTTAACAAGTCCCTATCTTATTGAATTTTTGAATGGGAGATTCAAGTTTATTCGTTCTAAAACCGTGAATATTTTCTAACATGCCTTAATGAGAAAGCTGGTCCTCGCAACTACTTAATCTCATGCTAAGCAAAAGGGCGTTTTTAGTAATCCCGACCTTTCTAGGCATCTTCAACACCGTCGAAAATAACAAAGCTTGCTTAAATAGGATGTCCCTTAAAATTTTATTCTTTCTCCCTTGTCCCCCTATAGATTGAAGGTCTTGAAAGGGTCAAAGAAAGGTTGATACCGAGTGGTCAAAATAAGTCGACAGACCTTTGGTAAAAATATTTTATAGATCTCAGCCCTGACATAAACTGATTGCTCCCATCTTCGTGATTTAAAGATAAAATATAAAATATTAAGACAGGTGGTGAAAGGAAATTCAGAAATGATCTCCCCCACCTAGTCTATTAATACGATGAAAGGAAATTTAGAAATGATTGCCCTCGTCTTAGCGTTTAAACGCATAAATTTTTCCGAAGTGGTGAAAAGAAATTCAGTAGTAAGGGGTCAGACAACTTCACCGGGGTGCTGAACAGGCTCGCTGGCAGTGAAGCAATGTCTGGGAGATCTGTAAGGCTGTTGTGCATAAACATCAATACACTCTGGGAACCAACACTTTCTGGAAACCTGATCATTTCCCAAAATTCAGTCGGGACTTTCCCATTTTAGATTATATAATATATCATCCTTTTCATGCAAGCTAAAAATAATAAGGCCTGTTGAATATCCTAGGATCGTTATAACTTCTTGAAGCGCTCCCCAAACTTAGTAGTGAGAAAAAGGAAATTGCGGAGGTAACTTCATCTATGTTCACAAAAAGCATTTTAGTTCGGAAGTCTTCTCGGTTATCAAGCGAAAGCTTCTTTCTGCCTTTTCCATCTTTTCTTGGAATTTTCCTCAGTTTTTTGACTCCATTTACCCAATTTTGGCACCTGGTCTGCTGTTCTTCCCGCCTCACAAAGAAGCGGGATCCCTAGTTGGAGCCTATGTTGGAGCCGCCCCTATTTTTTCCGCCTCACACAACTTCAGAATATACTGATTCTTAAAATATGGAGTTGTTTTCATTTCCTTTTCCCTTCTTTTTCGAAGTCATAAACCTGCGAGTAAAAACTTTTGTTGTCTAAATAATAATGCCTTGTCACTTTCAAAGGTTTCGTCTTTTCGCAAATACGCTGTCCTTAGAATTCTTCGAGGTTTCGCGATCTCGCAAGACGCGCACCCTAAATCTTGAAATCACAAGTCCCGAGTCGCGAGAAGACGAAATCGGTCCTGATTTTATGTCCAAGGCAAGAATAATGCAAGACCTTTAAATCTTTATTAGGCACCGTCGGGGTTTCGCACCCCGGCATTTCTCGACTTCAAATTGTGGTTTTCTCGACCCCGAGAGCTGACCACACGATAATTTCCTGTAACTATAGTCAAGAACCAGGAGTAAAAAACTAACCATACTTAAACTCGGTTCTCGGTACATCGCCACTCGGATTTTTATTTCATGAAGACGAAGTGTCCAAAATCCCGATTCGCGAAGTTGCGACATAATCATATTGAGTCTTAATTATCGCCGCATCGCGATATCGCGACTCGGCGTATCGATGTCCTAAAAGTTTTTCCTCCAAACTCCCGAGTCACGATCTGACGATTGAGTTAATCATATCATTAAGGATCCGCCACATCTAAACTATTGTTAATTAACGATAAGGTCGGAACTCGCAGTCTCGCGAGTTGCAAAATCAAAACATTAAAGAAACATTCGCGAGATGACGAAAACCGAGGAAAGCTATGAGTCATTTGAAATTGGAAACCTTTTTAATTTCAAACAGGATACGCCCCGCACTTTGAGGTTGGCGCTCTTTACGAGAAAAACTCTAGCTTTTCATCATCCCGACTTACCTGCCGAGCCACCATATTTTGATGGAATTTATGAAGAGATAAGAGTAAAATATACTAATGAATCTGATCGGGTTTGCATTATCAATTCATCTCTAAATGCAATCTGACACATACCTTTCGAACGGTACAGTTTTGATTAATATATACGGGTGTTCTTCTTATTGTAAATAATTTTCGTGGAACGCAGTGCTCGCCTTCTCCTAAGATTAATTAGCTTCTGTATGTATTCACAGGTATACCGTAGAAGAGCGAAGAAAACATCCTCAGCCATGGCGCCAAGGAAAACAACGAAATCAAATGTTGAGAGTGCTCCACAGGGCTCATATAATATCTCGGATACCTCGTCTCGGGCGAGTGGCTCGGTAGCCACTTGGTCATCCATTTCAAGTATTCTGCAAACTGGGCTAGTCAACTGCTCAGAATCCGACGAAGATGATCTCGACGTCGTAAGAGATGATTTGAACACCAAATACAAGGCAATTTTTCAGTCAGGAATGCACCTGGTAGCAGCTAGACCTCGGTTGCTCCCTTACCCCGATATGATCCGGTGGGCATTGGATCATATCGACCTGCCCACCAGAACCATTTTGAATAACCAAAAGAAAATGGTCAGGACGTTTAGGCCTGAGCATATCCAGGCTATGTATAAACTCCCACAAACTTCCGAATGTGCATATGGGAAGGAATTCCTGGAAGAATTTAAAAAGAAAGAGTGCGAGGAATTTGACAGAACTTTGCCGGGTTTGATAAGAGACTGGGTATCGCGCCCCGCGTTGCTCAAGATAAACAGCGAAGGGGTGTATTCAATTTCTTCACTGGAGCCGAATTTTATGTATGTAGCAATGATGGCTTGTCGGCTCTATGGAAGAGAAGACACTGCACATTTTCTCGTCTAGTGGGTACCT
>ML798953.1:43260-95018 GCA_009831015.1 Picea engelmannii
AGGTGTATGATATACACCGAGCTATGTAAAAGAAACACCTGAGCATCTTTTTGTATAAATATCAACAAGTAAGAAACACCAAAGGCTGGACTTTTTGGTACCTATTGTAACAGAATTCTCTCGTGAAGAAAGTTAATACAAAGCAAATCCCAGATTCTCGATTCTGTCCCGACTGTATCTCAAGTTTGTTTTGTCATGTTCATTGTTTCTTTTCATTTTGCTCTACATAATTAGTTTGTATCATGTTCATTGTTTCTTTTCATTTTTCTCTACATAATTAGTTTGTATCATGTTCATTGTTTCTTTTCATTTTGCTCTACATAGTTGAAAGATATCACTATAACTTAGTGCAACTACTAATGTAGTGAAGCAAGCTCATGCTATTGATAATTGTCCCTTGTCTTTCCTCTGCACCGGCTATTAGCAGGTGTAAGACCAAGTCACAGTTATAGGATGGTGTGTTACTTGCATCTTGTCATTGATGTTCATTTTTAATTTCTTCTCCCACACATACGTGAGTATTTACTGATAAAGATTTTTACGTAACTTACAACTAAGTATTCTTCGTTTGTTTCATACTTTTTACAAAAAACCATACAGTTATAGGAAAGTGCCTGGCGTTTGTAGTCCTATTTCGTTCTTCACACAAAGTTTTCTCTTATGTTCGACCGAATGGAATCAGCCATTAAAATTTCTCTTTAAATCATTTCCATAATTTAACTGTTCCTCAATGACTTTATCCAGAGTAATTCAACCTAATATTCAACTCGGGATATCCGATCAAACTAATATCGCGTTAAATATTTTCAGTACGACCGTTAGAACTGCTAATACCCGAGAAGAATTAGAACGTTCATGGACAGCCATTGAACAAGACATTGTAACCCAGGAATAGTTGGAAGCCAGACAACGTGAACGCAGGAATCTTCATTAGCTTCCCACAACGAGGTTAGTGAAATCCTCTATCAACTATTACCATATTTTCGGATGCCTTGACACTGTACTTTAAGCCTTAGTACAGACTCAGGAACAACAGCTGCCATGGATTGTTGACTATGTAACCTTGTAAGCACTTGTATGCAAAGAAAACAACAAGTGTGAGAATGCTAGGTATGTGTTATATTATTTGCACGACTATATTTAGTTTGGATTGTTGACTATGTAACCCTGTAGCCCCTCCTCAATTTGCTTATGATACATTGTATGAGGGCATTTAATATCCCCAGAGAAAATTTTGGATGAAGAAGTGGGCAATGTGGATTCTTCTACAATAGGGGTTAGTCATGGTGGAGGTGAAGGATCATGTTTGGACCACCTTGACCAGCCCCAATTGGACTATGTTCCATTCTCAATAATAAAAGTACCCAATTGTAATAAAATTCCTAGAGTTGGACACCCACTACGGTGGAGGTGAAGGACCACGTTTGGACTACATGCTATTCCCAACAATAAAAGTACCCAATTGTAATAAAATTCCTTCCCCTCATCTTCAACATTCAGGTAGTCAGTGATAAATGATTTAAATAGGTAAGGGGCCCAAGCTAGTTGATGTTCTTCAATGTGATGCTCAATCGCCAAAATGAAGTCGATTGGGCATTATTCCTTTTTACATTTACGAATGATATTGCATGCAAGTAGTTGAATTGCAAACTAGACTATTGAATCATTTATTGCAGGAATAAGAATGTAACTTTTTCCTCTTTGTGTGTCATATTCATAATACAACTCCTCCAACGATGCATCTTTTCATTTAAGAGTCTTGGTTGGTTCTCACCAGATTTGGTTAGACAAGAGGCTCTATGTATAATTTATTGGTCGATGAGATAGTGTTGGTCCAACCAACAATATCCTCTTTGTACTTTGTTGAGGAGGAATCAAACACAAGACCACACAACCTCGGCTTGACCAAAATGAGGGAAATTGAGAAGGGATAGTATCCCAGATCCGTTCAAGGGTTGTGGCCATTCTTGTATTACCATTTTATCCTTTCCATCATTGCGCCATATGACCTCTATGTATCATTTGAAATGAAGTTCAGGAAACTAGTGGGGGTCATAGAAATTATAATCGACAAACTTGAGGAGGGGTACTTTTGTGAATGGAAGGCCTTTGATTAAGACTCCAAAGTGAAGTACAAGATCGAGAAGCGACATTTATTTCACATCCTTATACTTTCTCCAAGATTTATCTTGGTTGGAAGAAGCCATTTTACACTTGGTAGTAATGGTGCTTGAGTCTGTGTGCAAAATGGGATGTGGGAATGTTGATGGTTTGGGTTCTGGGAATATTAAAGGATGATATGTAGCATGGAGAAAATAAAAAAACAATAGTAGTGAGGAAGTGGAAGGGGAGGGTGGTTTTGACTTGAATGGAGACATAATGAAACTTGGTTGGTCAAGCATGTAAATTCATTTTCCCATATTTTCATTGAGTTGGTTGGAAATATGCCCTAGTCTGGCCATTGGGATCGACATGCTAGAGGTTGTTTTGTCATACTTCCATTAATGTATATCCATGCACTGATTTTTGCTAGTAACTTGCTCTTTTATTATGAATCAGAGAAATCATCCTCTTTCTAGTGGTATTAATGAGCCATTATTTTCGTAATTAGATGTAGTTGATGTGTGAGGATTACCTATCACCTAGACCATTAAGATTGCCAATTTGTGGCTGCTGCCAAATATTTGAAATTAATAAATATGTAGACGACATAACTGTTGGAAGCAGGCCAAAGCGGAAAGAAAGGCTATTTTGGGAAGGTAGGCATGCATAAGAAAAGTGACAGCTGGAAGGAAGAGAAACACGCGCACATGCATGGAAGACCTAACAATGTTAGGGTTATGGTTTTTGTAATACATTGTAATGGTTGATTAGCCATAAATGTATAAATACGGATACCTAGGTCTCATAAAGAGAGAGCTAGAGATAGAGAGAGAGATATATAAGGCAGTAATTGTAATCCAAAGTAACAATGGAAGAGTGGAGTCATGTTTCGATAGCTAGTTATAATGTTTGTTGTCATATGACCTAATTTTGTAAGTTGGTGAGTTGTGGAGAGATAGGAGGGTAGATCTTGAGGGTTAGATCGTAGGTTGAGGAGCCTAGTGCAATCTAGTCCGCCTCATAATAGATCTCAACCCGACTAAGAGGAGTTGTAAAGCACGTGGCGCTATAGTTTTGGAACTGCTATAATAAGAGAGCTTAAGAGCCAAATATTTGTGTATGTAGCCTAGGAGGGGGTGAACCACGATAAATCCTGTGTTATGTGATTGAATGCATGCATTTATTTACTATTTTTAAGTAGTTATTGGTATGCTAAATGAATGAGTTTATTATATTCCATTCATAATTGTGAATGACAATATATTGCATGAATAAGATTAATAGAAATCTCAGCGTACACT
This sequence comes from Picea engelmannii, assembly GCA_009831015.1. Taxonomy (NCBI): domain Eukaryota; kingdom Viridiplantae; phylum Streptophyta; class Pinopsida; order Pinales; family Pinaceae; genus Picea; species Picea engelmannii. The sequence goes on from ML798953.1 coordinate 46,665, forward strand.
TCTCAGTTATCCACTCAATCCTGGGCTACAAACACCTGAGTATTATAGTCACCCATTAAGACTATCTTGGGTGAGACTGCACAGTGCACTCTGTGCATTGCGTTGCCTTCTAGTTTACCAGGAGGGCCGATAGTTTTAGAGTCTTTGTTGGAACCCCAGTAGACATGAACCCTGGGACAATCAAGTTAAAGATATAAAATCAGATAAACTATAACCAACAAATGGTTATGTTTCTATTGGTTAGAACAATATAGGATTGAATAGATGGGATCTGTTGAAAATCTGTTAAAAGATACGTAAGATCTGCGGAAGGTAGGTCATGAGAACATTAAATTGGTCAACAAGGAGGTGAGAATGCATCGTTAGAGGGGGATGTTGAGACCTTGGAATCCCATGAAAGAAGAGATTGAAAGATGGCTGAAGACAAAGGAGTTGGAGTTTGGGCAAAAAGATAATAGAAACCCTAGAGTAACACCGCGCATATACCTTGAGAAGTATGTGTTTACTGATATGCATGAAGTCTTTTTCTATGATTTTCCACACTTATTGCAGGAGTGGATATTGAGTTTGAAGGATAACCACACAACAAACTAGATCCGACAATTAGAGTGGACCTTAGTTCAGATTGATCAGTTACAACATGTGAACAACAAATTCACCCACGCAGTAGATTTTTGGCTCGATAGTATTGTAGCAGGCTTTATAACAGAATTTGCAGTAGATATAGTGAAGTCGTATAGCACGATGGAGCAAGAGTTTATACGTGGGCCTCAAGGAAGGTACATTAGATCGATGTATACTTTTATCAAGATACTTATATATAAGAAAGGTGTAATGACAATGAATTTAAAAAGCTAAACTTCCCTGCATGCATGGGGGAAGTGGGGAGGAACTGACAGAAAGAAGAGAAATGGAAGAAGAAATGGAAGGAGGAGTAGATAAAGGAAAGAAGGAGGACCCCTTGGACCCAATAATGATGAACAACGACCATATCAAGTGGATCATGGTGACAGTTGGAAAGACGTGCAATGGAGTACCCTACCAGTACAAGGTGAACACCAAGAAGAGTGTTGTAGCCGTGAGGGAAGGCTTGGCAAGTGATGAAGAAGATGTAGAGGATCTTCGGGCTGTGGAGAAGATTGAGGAAATCTTGCGTGCAACATATGAGAGGAAGATGAGAGGTCTAAGAGTGGGAAGAGAAGGAAACAATCCTATCCATATTAATGTTAGTGTGGAACCCATAAACCCATGTGCGAATAATACACAAAAGAGAACACCACCATTTAGACAGCCAAATTTTGGGAGAAGAAAGACAAAAGGAAGTACATGTACACAAGGAACAACAACTGGAGGATCTAGTTCAGGAAGCACTAGTCAAGTATCTACACCACGCAAAGGTAGTAGTTCAACATTCAAGAAGGTAGGACACAATCCCACCATCAGGTTACCATAGTTCAAAGGAGAAGCGTCAGAGGACCCGAGAAAAAAATTGTTTATTTGTGAAAATATATGGAAAGCAAAACAAATCATAGACGAAGATACTAAAATTGCATAGATAGAGATTACACTAATGGATCGTGCACTGGATTGGTATATGAGTTTAGCTACAAACAATCCACCAGGGACAACCAGAATGATTGCAGACATCAAGAAATTGATGATAAATGAGTTTCAGAATCCAAGTTCAGAGGACCAGTACATGAATGAGATGATAGAAATCAGACAAAAACCAAGAGAATCTGTATGGGATATTGACCAGAGATTCAAGCGACTGAAAGGAAAGTTGAAATATCTCATGACCGATATGCAACATAGGAACTTGTTCATCAGTTCACCACTACCACACTTAAAATACCCATTGCGACAACCGAAGTTTCAGACACAGACAGAGGCTCTGTAAGAAGCCCTGCAACTAGAAGAAAACCAATATCAGTAGACAGATCCAACCATCGAAGAGATGAAGGAGGATTTGAAGAACTTAATGTTCCAACTAAACCAGAAAAAAAGTAAGGACAAATGAGAAGTTGTTTGGTGTACCACATGAAGGACGAAAGGACACCACAAGAACAAATGTCCAACATTTGCATAGTACATGGAAGTAGGAATGCCAAATTCATTACCAACAGGAGGAATATGGTGCGAGATATATAAGAAACCAGGACACGATCCATATCACTGCCCAATGATTAAAAAAGATGAGATAGTTCCAAAGAATTCATATTGCAACTTTTACAAGTCAGTGGGCCATGATGACAAAAATTGTAGAACTATGGATTTGATGCGAGAGAGGACATCAAATGCATATAGGGTGCAGGCATAAATGATGACAGAACAAGCCACACCACAATTTAACCAAGTTCTAGCCCCATACAAAACTGCGCAGAAGTAGTATAATACTGCGCAACCACCATATAATACCACACAACCACAATACAACACAGTGCAACCACAATACAACCCAACGCAACCTCGGTACAATACCACACAATACAATTAGGTGCCTCTGTATAACGTGCCGAGAGGAGATCGAGTTGGCTACAGAAGTGGAGGATGAGCAAGAGGAGGCTTTATATAAGGTAGAGGACTAGTGGTATGTCAAAACTGTCAACAACTGAAACATTATGCAAGAGAATGTCCACTTCCACCATAAACTTGTATGTATTGTCACGCATTGGACCATGACACGGAAGAATGTCCTATGTTACTAGGGAAGATCCAGGAAAAGAGGAACTAGAACAACCATAATTTTCAATGGATTTCAGTAGAAGGGAGGGATGAAGGATGAAACATCAACATAGTTACGCATAGAGGAGCTAAAACAGAAAATGACGCAGTCCGACAAAAGCCAATACAACACCAGTGGGTGAAGAAGAATGTCAAACCAAGGAGATAGTTTGATGCATAGAACAACAAGGAAACATTCACACAATCCAGACGAGAATTCTTGAAACAAGACATTGCATTGACTTCAGCTGCACAACAAAGCAAGGAGGAGCCAAAGTACAAGATGCCTCCATTGTTGGATCATACCAAAGAAATGCAGCCCCTAGGACAAGTAAGTACAATCAAAGGATTTTTTCAATCATGTGTAAAACTATTGAATGACCCATCCTCTATGAAAATATTTCAAAATATATTAGAAAAAAGTAGCATAGAGACAGAAGGAAAACTAGAACAAAAAACAGTCAATCACCTACATACAAGGAGAAGAAAAGTAGGGAGTTCAGGCTGAATGCCAACATCAGAGATTTCAACATGGGAGATATTATACTAGATCTAGGATCTGAAGTCAATGTATTACCCAAGAAGACATGGAAATGTATGGGAGAGCCCACATTAGGATATTCACCTGTGCAATTGAAACTAGAAAACCAACATCGGGTTCTACCAATTGGCAGACTAAAAGGAGTAACATTAGACCCGAATGGAGTGTGCACTAAAGCAGACTTCAAAGTGATTGAAATAGTGGACGACACAACACCATATCCAACCTTGCTCGACTTGGATTGGGCGTTTGATAATCAGGCCATAATCAATTTAAAGACATAAAAAATGACATTTGAGTCAGGAGAATATAGGTTCATTGTTCCATTAGACCCATCGAAAGGTGAGAGATTTGTAGAGCCTACTTGCTTGGATTTGTAGAGATTTGAGGAAATCAACCAGTTGTACAGAACAACTGTGCACAATGAGGATTATGTAAACCCAACTACAGATGGGATATTTAGTTGGTGAATCATTACTTCATGTGAGACAGACTCAGACACAAGTTTAGAAAACTGGCAACAGAGGCTACACAAAGTTTCCACAAGAATATGCACAAGAATAGACCGCGCAGTATGATGGGTAGGTATGAATATAAGGAAACCACCCAGTTCCCATGGAGTAAATGATCTAGAAGTATTCTTGGCACAATACAAGGATGAAGTCTTAGAAAATCAGAGACTATTAACACTTGATATAGCACTCAAGGCCACACCTGGAAGATGGTGGGGAGCACACAAATAAACAATCAAGGATTGGTACTAATGCAAGAGGTTAATGTGCATAAGGTTTGGCACATAATAGAAAATAAACCAACAACATAAGCACGATGGACAGGGGGCACCAGCAAAACACTTGGAGAAGTGCAGAGCACTATGGAAAATGACACCATCAGAGGAATGGCCTCATCATTTCATTCATACTTTAGAGGGCATACCAACAAAATGGTATACGGACCGAGAACTGCGCAGAGGAACTTCGAGCTGGACAATATTGCAACAAAATTTTATAGTCACTTTCTCATTCGAGTATGAGAACCCCAACATAGACACAACACTTAAGAAGATAAGAGGGGTGATATTCATTAAGGAACCAAAAGTCGAACTCATAACATAGGAACAACAACAAAACATACAAACAGTGAAAGAATTTTTGTCATGCTACCATGTGTAGGAAGAAGCACCAGATGAAAACAATCCACGCGATATTCAAATCAAGGAAGCGGAAGGAGAAAGAGAAGTGGAAGGTCCACCTCTAGAATTAGAAGTAATTGTTGAGTAGATCAAGGTGAGGAAATTCAACATTGGGATAGTTGAGAATCCCAAAATGGACATCATTGGAGACTATTGGGATGAGCAGACAATAGAAAGCATAACAGAGTTACTGTGAGAGTACAACGACCTGTTGCCCACAAAATTTACAAAGATGAAGGGAATAGAGGGAGAGCTAGGAGAAATGAAGATACCACTCAGAGCTGAAGCAAGATCGATCAGACAACAACCATATAGACTAAACCCAATATATAAGCAAAAAGTTAAAGCTGATATTGATATAATTCTCAAATCCAGAATCATAGAACCTATGGAAGAATCAGAATGGATAAGACTAATGGTAGCTCAGGAGAAAAAACAAGGCAGGATAAGGATATGCGTCAACTTGAGGAAGTTGAATGATGCATGCCTACATGACTCATTCCCTACACCTTTCATGGATGAAGTTTTGGAAAATGTAGGAGGAAACAAAGTTTACTCATTCACTGATGGATTCTCAAGCTACCACTAGATCAAGATAGCATAGGAACATAGATACAAGACCACATTTGCTACAAAATGGGGATCCTACTAGTACAGAGTCATAACGTTTGGACTAAAGAATGCACCAACAATATTCTATAGAGTAGTCATAGCTGCATTTAAGGAGTTTATCCACTAGTTTCTAGAAGTATACTTGGACGATTGGACAATCTATAGCATGTTGAAATACCATGTAGAGGTCTTGCGGCTAATGCTAGAAAGTTGCAGGAAGAACCAGATATCATTAAACATAAAGAAGTGCATCTACAGAAAACAATTTGGGATACTATTGGGCCATATAGTATGAAAGCAAGGTTTACTATTAGATCTTGCAAAGATTGCAATAATCGTTAACTTTCCACCACCAAAAACAGTCCGTCAACTAAGAGTGAAATTGGGACACACAGGATACTACAAAAAATTTATCAAAGGGTATGCACAAATTACCGTGCCAATGGATAAACTATTAAGGAAAGATACAAAGTTTTAGTGTAATGAATATTTTCAACACGGTCTGGATACATTGAAAGAAAAAATGGTCACCGTGCCAATACTAGTATTTCCAGACTGGGAGAAGACGTTCCACGTACATGTAGATGCATCAGCCATAGCACTTAGAGTTATTTTGGCACAGCCATAAGTAGGATATTTGGATCATCCTATAGTATTCGCAAGCATAAAACTATCAGAATGAGAGAAGAACTATAACACTACAGAGAGGGAAGGCCTAGCTATGGTCTATTTACTGTGGAAGTTCAGACACTACTTACTGGGAAAATAATTTAATATGTTCACAGATCACTCAACCCTTAAATACCTAGTCAACAAGCCAGTGTTTGGGGGGATAATATGTCAATGGATACTACTATTTCAAGAATTTGATTTTCAAGTAATAGTCAAGATAGGGAAGATGAATGCGGGACCTGACCACCTATCAAGGGTCACGAACAGAGAAGACCCTACAAATTTAGAGGACAACTTTCCAGACACACAATTATTTTTAGTCCAGATCGTCGATGAATACTTTGCAGATATCATCCAATACTTGAGTACAAGTATTGTTCCGCATGAATATAAAACCACGCAGAAGAAAAACCTAGTAGTCCAGGCTGCAAACTATCAGCTGATTGTAGGACACTTATACAAAATGGGCACATATATGATTTTGCGAAGATATGTGCTAGAACATGAAAGACCAAGGATTTTAGTAGAATCCCATGAGGGAATAGTAGGAGGACATTACGTAGGAAAATATACCATGCATAAGGTATTACACACAAGACTATGGTGGCCGGCCATTCACAGAGACTCAAAAGAGTACTGCTAGGGATGCGACGTCTGCAGAGGGTTGGTAAACCCAATAGAAGGGATGAGATTCCATTGCGACCACAAGTAACTTTGCAGGTATTTGAAAAATGGGCAATAGACTTTGTGGGACCAATTAACCCACCAGCAAAGAGGACAAGAGCAAGGTACATTATCACCACGACATAATACCTGACAAGATGGGCGGAAGCAACACTAGTCAAAGATTGTAGCTTAGTAACAACATCACATTTTCTATTTGAACAAGTAATCACTATATTTGGTTGCCTAAGAATTTTTATGAGAGACCAAGGAACTCACTTCATTAGAAGTACCATCAAGGCTATGACTGAGGAATTTGAAGTCCACCATCAAAAGAGTACACCATATCATCCGCAAGCAAACAGAACAATATAAGCATTTAATAAAATCCTGGAAAACGCACTGACGAAGATCTGTAATGTCAACAGGGATGATTGGGACCTCAAAATATCAACATTATTATGGGCATATAGGACCACATGCAAGAAGTTGATAGGACACATGCCATTCAAATTGGTATACGGAAAAGAAGAAATGGTGCCATTAGAATTTATGGTACCAAGTCTGTGCATAGCAATGATTACGCACATGACAGAATGATCCACAATATAGGATAGGATGAATCAACTAATGATCATGGAAGAATATAGGATCCTAGCAAGGTTCCACCAACAAGTTCAGAAAGAAAGGGACAAATCTTAGCATGACATACATATCAAGAGGAAAACTTTCAAGGAAGGAGACCTAGTGTTGAAGTACGACAACAAATCCATTCAACATCCAGGAAAACTTAGAATGCACTGGTTAGGACTGTATGAAGTAAAAACTATCACAAATGGGGGAGTTGTACAGTTGAAGGACTTAGGAGGCACAAAAATCAGAGGGATGATCAATGGGATCCTTCTAAAGATGTACAAGGACAGTCCACCACCCACAAATTGAATGTCACCATGCAATTAAAAAAAAAGAGCGGGATATCAAACGGTACCAACAGAGGTATAGTGCGCTGAAAGGAGAAGGAGCACACACACTTGGAATACAAGCCCAAAGAAGACGAGGCAAATAGTCAGTTCAACATGACAACAAGCAGGAAAGGCAGAGACAAAAAAATAAGTGCTAAGTGACGAGGGCTAATGAAATTGAATGCCGGAAATGATTGATGGGACACCACATTAATCATGCCAACTGGAGATGGTGAGGGAAAGTAATGGAAAGTATGAAGGAACCGAAGGTTCATTGAATCCATAATAAAGGTAACATCTTTGACAATATTCACACGATGCCCATACAAAGAAAGTACGTGGGAGCAAAAAGCTTATTACGAAGTTGGAAAAGGAAGAGAGCGATAGAGCAGACACAACAAGTAGTAAAAGTTGAAAAGATTACAGAGGTTGTAGAGGCTATTGAGCTCAACGAATGGAAATTTTTTCCACCATAGCACCACCCAAACAAGAAGAACCAATCCAGGCTACCAGAAAACCCATAGTTAGGACCAAAGCACAAATGCAATCGTAGGGAAGAAAACAAAAACCACAGTCGTTGCTAGAAGTTTTCAATGTGGAAGAAATCCCATCACTGGATATGACACCAGGAAGCCCGATAGTCATGGTAGAGGAAACCTAATAGACATCACCTGCGGGCATGGACATCGATAGGCCAGAAGAGGGGTAGGGCCGAAAGAATGAGGAAACAGGTTGTCAAGTGCAACCAAAAAACTCTATAGAAGCCCCGAGAGTCAATGGGACGACTCCAAATCAGGAATAATTGATCAAGCTAGAAGAGTCGTAGACAACCATGTCAAAACACCCATGGGAGGGAGCAGTGGAAGATGTCACTAGTCAACTAGAACAATATGCTGAAGAAATACCAATGGGGGTTGGAACTTCGAGTCAACCACTACCATGAAAGGACAAGAAGAAGGTATGTAGGCCACCATGCAAACAACCCGCCACAACAATTTTTTTTCCATGCATACCAGAAGGGGTACATGTAAAAGCATATTTGTTAGGTTATGCTGAAAAATTAAGGTACTCAGACCATGATGTAATGGAAATGGACAATTTCCCTGAGTTCGCGAAGAAATTATACCTATAGACTATGGGTGTAGATCCCTTTGGGGAACCGATTCATCAACTAGTCTAGTGGGCAGCATGAGTGGAAAAAACTAGGATTTTAGGTCTGTTGGACCTACCACAGTTTGGAAGAGGCCAGTATGCAAACATTTGCGTCAAGCAGTTGATGGTGGTCACACATGGTGGAGTTCTGTGGCTGGACAAGTTCATCTCAATAGACATAGAGCTCATAGAATAATTCATAGGGCCGCCATCACGGGGCATGGATCCCACACAGTTCCTCAAGGACAAAACAAAGGAGAAAACATTGGCTGAGGAGATGAAAAATAAATATGGAATTGAAAGGGGGACACAAAGAATCATTATCAAACGAATTAGTGACATCTCGACTAAAATGGCCACAAAAATTATTGCTTGCAAGTTGCTTAGAAAATTCCACAAGGAGGAAGTACTGGCCAGGGTTGTCACAGTTGTAGCACAGTGTACTGAGGGCACCACAATCAGCTAGGCCCCTTATTTGTTGAATTTGTTTCTATATGACTGCAAGGATGCGCAATATCTAGGGACATAATTTCATTACTCATGGCTGATCTTGCTGATAGCCATTATGGGATGGAAGGAACCGAACTATCCATTTTTTTCCACCAGACCCAAACCCAATCATGGAGAGAGATACTTATCTCTTGGAGCCACTTCATACGCCAAGAATAGAAGAATGAATGCAACTATATTCAAAGGATATCTTCACGACCTACATGATACCATTGCCAAAATTTGGAGGATAACACCATAGGATGTTGTGAATTATCAGGGCATAGCTAACTTCAATGCTACTAGGCATGCGATGTGGATCTAGGCATGGAAGGACCCCAACAATCAATGGCTACAATTGTGCTATTGCATCATGGAGGGGGACATAGAAATGGCCATCAAGGATTGGGAAGATGAATGGAGGATTCCATTCCTCACTCGTGAAATACCTATAGGAGTAGAGGAGGAGGAGGCAGGACAAGAACATACACATGATGAGGAGGTAGGGCAGGAAAAAACACAACCCCAGGAAATCACAATGCCCAAGAAACCAAGCACGTGACAAACCAAACCATAGGAAAAGAAATGGGGGACATTGAAGACAGGAGTCCAGAAGAGGAATAAGAACAATACACAGGCAACCCAAGTACAACAAAAATAGGCCAAGGTAGCACAGGAGACTACACCAAGTCATACTCCACAAGAGCCAAGCCCAACTAAGCGGCCAGATACTCAGATAGGGGGTGTGTGTAAGAAGACAAAGGTGCATAGAACACCTTCAGAATAAACATTCACAGAGGATGATGCAAAAATGGTGGCCCAAGTAGTTCAGGACCGCACACTCAAGGATTTTGAGAATGTTGCACGCCAAAGGGACATAATTGAAGAAGAACTGGTAGATATGCGACAGCTTCTCAAGTAGATCGGGGAAGGGTAGGCAACCAACAACAACATATAAATAGGCCCATTAGCATCACAGATAGGAGGATAACCTGAAGCAAGTGAGCGGGATACAGTCCAGACGATACCACATCTGAGTTCAACATTTCATATTACACCCATCATGTTGCATGTTATCACACTAAGTCGCCTTGGGTCTTTTAGTTTTTTTTTATCATTTTAAAAGCCTTAGATTTTTATTTTTATTTAAAATAAATTTTCCATCCCTTTAATGTTATGTTTGATAGGACCCCTTGGATGACTAAACCTTTGAGTCATGGCTCATGTGTTGATCCTCAATTTGATTTTTGATCCTTGAACCCTTTTTAGCTCATGGTTTATTCTTTTTTGTCCCCTCTCATGATTCATCCCTATGTTGATACCTCCCATGATTAGGCTGATGTGACACACCTCTCTCCTCACTGATGGCCTCACATGCATGCCTCATCATCCTCACTTACCTGTCCAATCATTTTTTGATTTGGAAGCATTGCCCACTCATCAAGTAGTTCCGTAGCACCTGTCACGTTTATCATTCATCCACTCCAAGTCATTATTACCATGACTGATACCGTGTCCCTTGTTTTCAGTGCTATAAGTCGGTTGAAGTGCCTTCAAAGGATCTTGCATTTATGATTCTTGGTAACGGTTTATAAATTTGAAAAGTTTAGCAGTTCTGCGCTGTGTAAGTTTTCTAGTTTCGATTAAGTGACCGCATGTCAACTAAATCCAATGCTGTGAGAGATTTCAGGGGAGAAGTTTCCTCAATTTCATTCTAAGATTTTGCTGAGGATCTCAACAAGTGTCGAATTTACAGGTATCCTTTGCAGCCTCCTTTGCATATTAATTTTCACAGGAAATTTGTGCTTGGGTTTTTGGTTTGTTACTCTTGCAGGGCAGTAAGGGAGTCATATTTTCATACCTATAAACGTCCTTTCCCGTATCCATGGTCTGACTATTGTTGATTGCTTTAGCCTTTGAAGTCGCAAGCCTGTAATAGCCTATCCTATGTGTATGTGTTGTGCTACCCAGAGGCACTGCTCAAACCCTCTCTGTTTTCTCTGCTCCCCTTTCATCCTATATAAAGATCCATTTCGGATTACCCCTTTCACAGTCTAAGCTCAAAAAAGTCTGTACATGTCTAAAGGTCTATTTCCCATAGTCAAGCTTGGCTTTATAAGCACTGTCAGTTTTTAAGGGCCATCCTTGTGCATTTGAAACCTGAATTGAAGCTTTCTGGTCATTAGAATCCCTTAATCCTCTTAAGAACCCTCATTTTGAGTCATGGAGACCCCTCATTCAAAGAAATCACATAAAGGTGGCAAGATAGTTAGGACAAAACCTGTGGACATGTGCCTTTTTGACACAGAGCCCATGGCAAGGGAGATGTTTCGAAGAGAAGGATGCCTCTCTTTCTACCAGAACATGAAGAGAGGCCACCCGGAAGTAGCAAAAAATTTTCATTAAATTTTGATGGCAAGAAAACTGGAGTTGGGGATTTGGAATTTGAGGTAACCAAAGCCTCCATCTCAGCTGCAACAGGGATCCCCATTTCAGGTGAAAATTGGTTCAAGGCCATGGTTTTGAGTTCATCCTTTGTTAAAGATCTTTTCAAGCCTGAATACCGATCCAATGAGTTATCTAAGAGTATGCCAAGGAATCAATTGATCGAATAGTTTGACAGAATGTTGAAAATCATACAGATATATTTTACTTGTGAAGGGAGATTTAACACCTTGTACCATTAACACATAAGGTTGTTGTTACATTTTACTGGTAAGGTTGAGATGAATGTTCCTTATTACCTGCTGAGAAGTATAGGTAAAATTTCAGATAGGGTGCAAGACAAATCTAAGGATGTGGATTCCAGTCTTTTACACTCTGGACTGATCAAGATGCTAGTCTCTGAAGAGTTGGGAAAGAAAGAGATTTCATGGGAGTATTTTGTGGTTACTTCTCACTTCAAGTTGGACCCAACACCTACTCCCCGATCACAGATCGTAGGTCCTTCATCACCCACCAGTACTAAATCAGGGATCAACAAGAAGAGAAAGGGTAGAGCCCCTGTTTCAGAGATCAACAAGCAGGTTAGGGAAGCTGAGGAAGAATTTTTTCCTTCTCCACACAGAGATTTCTCACCATAACCTCCACCAGGGCTAGAAGAAGTGCCTTCTTCTACCAAGGTGACATATATAAAAGGGAATAAACTTATCTTTCCCTCTCCTCCTCCAATAGTTGAAATCAAGGGTAAAAAACCTTTCACTAGGTCATCAATTCCTAAGGGGGTTTTCAAAGAGCAGTCCTTACCATAAACCCCTATGCATAAGAAGAAAGGGAAAGGCATTGAAAAATCTGTAGAGGAGAAACAAGAAACCCTTGTATAGAAAAGGAAGGGCAAAGGTACCAAAATAACTTTGGAGAGGACAGATGAAATCTCTGTGAAAGACTTTGAAAAACCTATGAAGAATAAAGAAGAAGCAGTTGCACAAGAGAAGAAGCATAAAGGAAAAGGTTTTGAGAAGGATGATGAAACATACAAGGAAATTCCTCTACAGATGGAAGAAGCCTATTGAGACTGCACATGTCCCCAACCCCCTTGGTTGTCAGACCTTGAAGAGACTTATCAGACAACTTAAGAAGTCAATAAAAGAAGTGGCTAAATTGAAAAAGGAAACCATATCTGAAAGATCCAAGATGACAGAGCTTATGGAGGGCTATAGTCATACCCTTGACTTGGAAATATTTGTAGTAAGAAGGGCTCAACCCCTTCATAGGCAGCTCCAGAACCTCTATAGGAAGAACAAAGGCTTCCAGGCTAAGAACAGGAAGCTAAAGGCAGAACTGAAGCATTTCCAAGATGAGGTAGCCGAAAGGAATTTACAGGTGTTGGTTGAGGTTGCCATTGAAGATGACAAACCAACAGCTAAGGAGAGCACAACTACACTAAAGAAGCCTACCAGTGCTAAGAAGAAGAAGTCTACTGAGTCAATTGAAGATACTCTTTCTACCAGAAAGAGTGTGAGGTTAAGTGTCAAAATGAAAAAATAGTTGGTAAGAGGGTAAGCTCCATTTTTGGGGATTGTTCCTTTTTGGGAGGGTTAACTAATATGCAAATACTGTCTCTGCCATCTATACAAGCTTCTAGGCATTTAGCTATATGGATTTTGAGTTTTTTCTAACTGCTAGCTTCACTCAGTGGTAAATGGCACTACCTATAGTATAGTCAAGGCACCTAAGTAAAATGGTTTCTGTCATCATGGAAGGACACAAACTGCTCTGCACATGTTCTAGAATCAAAGGCGCTGCGTTTTGGCAATGCTACCCAAACCTGTATGAAAACGCTGCATAAGTAGCACTACAAAAAGGCATTATGTAATATCTTACAGAGAACAGAAGTTGCACATAGTGGCACTATGTAAAGCGTTGCGTAATATTTCACAAAGAGAAAAATTGGTATACAGGTGCAACATAGTGGCGCTACCAACAGGCGCTGCGTAATATTTGTCAGGGAGCAGGTTTACACACATTCACAACACAGGGGCACTACCTAATGGCACTACTTTCTCTCATTGTTCCATTTTAGGGGGCACTACACAGATTTTCTACCCAAGGGAGTTGCCAGCAAACACCATGAATCTAGGAGGACTAGGCCAACAACTTTTGGATAAGTCGATGATGGAGAAAGTAACAGAAGTAGCAGTTGGCATTTTGAGGACAACTACAGGCTCCAAAAGGACACATGGAAAAATAGTTGATGAGCAGCAAAGGGGGATCAAATCAGTTAGAAGCATGATTGGATTAGTCACCATCACTTCCCTGTTTTATAGCATGGTCTATTATCTTAGTTGTTAGAATAAATAAATGTTTAGAGATTTTCAAGGGAAACATGCCAATTTGTACCTCTAGTTGTTGCCTCCCTTTCTTGTTATAAATAGATATATCAATGGATTTAGTAGGTTCGGATGGTTGAGAAAGTCTCCGTAAACTGTAATATTTTGGATAAAGTGACTATGATCTAACTGTGTACTGGACTTAAGACTTTTTGACTAAAAGAAATCAGCTTCTATTTCAGCCTATCTGCTTCTAATACTAAATCTTCATGTTTTGAATGTTTCACATGGATATCTGTGGATTTGATATGATGGATGTTTGATCATTTTATTGTCATGGTGTTTATTTAGCTGCTTAGTTTCTAATTTCAACAAGATCTTGTTTTAAGAAAATTTCTTCCTTAGGCTCTTGTGGACCCAATGTTTGCAGTAACCCTTACATTCCTCTCATTCAAGTCTTCCTTCTATCTACATTTAATCCCAAACTACTAGTTTAAGTTAGTCAAGACCTTATTTGCTGGTACATGTTAGACTTGTTTCTGAGTTAGGATATTATCATTTCGATTTTTTTCCATTCAACCTTTTAAAAAACACTCATACTTTCACATATAATCTGATGGGTATTGGGCTTGCCCTCCTTGAAATCAGAAGGTGACTCCTAGTGCTAACATTTTTGGCTTCATTTCCGAGGAATGGTTTGAAGACTTTTCCCTAGGATAGAATGACAGTGCTTACTAGCTCTAAAGTTTCATTGGGACTTAGTATTTTGAAGATTTCATCTTGCACCTGGAGAATCCATTTATTCATCTCTGGCACCTAAAGGCAGACATACGAGATCAAATCCACGGTTAAGTGTTCCACCTGAGGCTGACCTAGAGAAGATAATCAAGAAGGGAAAAGCTTCTCAAAAAAGTTTTTATGTTGCTGCCACAAGTGCTTCTAGTCAGTTGCTTGATTCCACTCTTGATACTCCAGCTATTTTATCAAGTAAGCTTCCTTTATCTTCTGCTGAAGTATCTAAAAAAATGATTTTGAAGAGTTTCTTGTTGAATACTCTACCTTTGAAAGTGAATTGAAAGAAGAAAAAATTGATATATTCTCCTCCCCTGATATTGAGAAGTGTTTCAGTCTTAATAGTTTTGAAGATTTTTGTACGTTAGGTTTTGCTACACCTCTCTCTGTTAAACCTTTTGTTGCCAAAGAAGTAGGAACTTAATCTCCCTCTCAGACCTTACCATCCTCTTCCAATACTCCACCTGTTGTTTTGAAGACTGAAAACTCCCCTTTATCCTTTTCTCCTTCTCCTAATCTGCACACAACCAGGTCTCCTTCTCTTGCTTGTTCACCTAGAATCCAAAATCAAATGGCAGTTGTTAACCCCCCTGCAAATAGGATGGATGCCTTAGTGGCTGCAAGATATGCTCCTCTAGTCTTGCCTCAGCAAATGAATGCTCTTCCCCCTAGAGATTATTTGAAATACATGCCCAAGTTTATTGGAGAAGAATATATAACAGCCGAGGAACATCTTCTTTCTTTCTATAGCTATGCATATAACCAAAATATTGAAAATGAAGATGTTTGGATGAGGGTTTTCATCCAAATCCTTTTTGGTGAGGCTAGGAATTGGTTTAGGGGTCTGTTCCCTGTATCTATCAATGGTATTGAGGCATTGGATAAAGCCTTCTTGAGGCACTGGGGTGACAAAAAGGATTTTATGTATTACATCACTGAATTTGGATCTTTGAAAAGGAAAGAAGGAGAGTCTATTTATGACTTTTCTAAAAGATTTAACGAAATGTACAAGAAGATCCTTGATGAGATCAAACCCACTGAAACCATGGAAAAAATCACTTATGCAAGTGCTTTTGACTCTGATTTATGCCTTCTATTGAGAGAGAGAAGGTCACCTTCCTTAGTTCATATGCAAGATGTTTCCTTAGAGGTAGAATCCAACATAATTGCCTCAGATAAGCTCAGGGGAAAATCTGACAGAGATAGGAGGAAAAACAGAGTTGAAGCTTCTACTTTTGAATCTCTTGTTGTTCATTCAAAGGTAGATGAGTTGAACAAATTAGTAAAATCCCTTTCTACTTAGATTGAGAAGATAAAATCAGAAGGAAGACAACCATATAGAAATGCTCAGAACACTGAAAATAGAGGTAATTTCAGAAGACCCAACAATGCTCCCCAAATCCTTCCCAGAGAGCCCAGAAACAGAGAGAGAGATGATCAGAAGATTCAAGCCCCTTTTCAAAATAATCTGGTTACTGACGAAGAAGAAGAAGAAGTAGAGGTTGATCTTGAGATCCACTACTTAGGTGATACATCCCCATCCCCACACTTGACTCAATCCTCTTATTAACAATCTATAATGGATATTCAAATTAATGAGTTAAGAAAGGGACAAAAAACAAAGGAAAATTCTAGTAGATATAATCTGAGATCTAAGAAGAATGACGAAAAAATTTCCGCCCCTAATCAACCTGTTCAAAAAGAAGATTCTTCCAAGACTGTGACAATGAGAAACAAGGAAAAAGATTCTCAAAACCCACAACTTCTGATCAGAAATCCTCCTCCTGAAACCAAAGAGATTTTGAAGCCTTCCGCCTCCTTCAGTTTTGAGAATGAGATCCAGAAAATTAAGATCCCTATACCATTTTTGGAATTGATAAAAAATGAAGAATTTGAAAAATATTTGACCAAAATGTTACAGCCTGATGCCTCTCCTAATTCCACTGATTCAATAAATCTACAAGATGAAAAACCAGCTGTGATTTTAGACCTTTGATAGAATATAGAGATGAATCATCCCCTCCATTCTATGCTTCTATCAATATTCATGACAAGGCGCTGCATAATTTTATTTTGGATTCAGGGGCCTCCCATAATCTCATGCCAAAATCTGTTATGGATGAACTTGGACTGGAAGCCACAAAAACCTATCATGACTTATATTCTTTTGACTCTAGGAAAGTAAAATTTCTGGGGGTCGTTAAGGATATGGTTGTGACTCTATTTCAACTTCCCATGAAGAGTATACTTATGGATGTTATGGTGGCTGATGTTACTCCCAAGTTCGGCATGCTCTTGTCAAGGTCTTGCATTAAAAGACTTGGAGGGACCTTGCATATGGATCTCTCATATGAAACTATCCCTGTGTTTGGTGGGGAGCAAAGAAGACTTTAAGGAGAATCCCAACCTGCTTACATTATTATTGATGAAACAAACCCTGCCAATCATTTTGTTTTTGCTCTTGATACTGATTTGGGGTCCAGCATTTTGCAGCTCACTGATGCTCCTGAAACTCCTCTTGAAATAAGAAAAAAGTCTACTACTTTATCTGAAGTACCTCCTCTAAGCAATTTTGTTTGGAAGATGTTCTTTGATGGAGCCTCTTCTAAGGAAGGTGCCAGTGTTGGAGTGGTGTTTATCTCACCAACTCAGGAGACCATATCTTTGTCATACAAACTAGAATTTGAAACTACCAATAATGTGGCAAAGTATGAAGCTCTTGTCTTGGGCTTGAGAGCTACAAAAGATATGGGGATTAAAAAACTATCAGTATTTGGAGATGTTGAATTAATAGTCCATCAAACCACAAATCTTTGCCAAACTAAGCACCCTAGGCTTAGATCTTATAGAAATGAGGTATGGGACCTAGTGGAGAATTTTTTCTCTGAGTTTGACATCTCTTCTATTCCATGAGAAGATAATTCTATGGTTGTATCAACAAGCAATTTCAGGATACCTATACCACCAAAACTCAAGTATTATGTAGAAGTCAAATACAGGTCTTCTATACTGGACAATGTCAAATATTGGAAGGTTTTTGAAGATGATTTAGAACTTAAAAAATTCCTTGATTCTATTGATGAATTTGCTGCATTACACATTGATCAGGATCATGATTCTGAAATTACTCCACATGCTGATGTTTTCCTTAACAAAATTTCTAATCATCATATTGTGTAGCTATCTAGCAACCATATTCCAAAAGGACTAGTTCTTTTGGAAAAATTATTTGATGAAAATGATGTGGCAGTAAAAGGGGAAGTGTCTATTGATGATGCTGATATATATGAATGCAATTTGGGAACATAAAAGGATCCAAAATATGTCAAGTTGTCAAGCATCCTATCAAGAGAGAAGAGGGCAGAATATGTCAAATTGTTAAAGGAGTTTTCTGATGTATTCGCATGGACTTACGCAGATATTTGAACTTATGAAAAAGACATTATAGAGCACAAGATTCCATTAAAATAAGATACCAAGCCCTTTAGGAAAAATTTGAGGCAAATCAATCCTATGTTACTGCCTGTCATGGAGAAAGAGGTAAAAAAGCTTTTAGATGGAAAAAGTATTATTCCTTTGAGATATTCCGAATGGGTGGCTAATTTGGTCCCCATGAGGAAAAAGAAAGAAGAAATCAGACTTTGTGTCAATTTTTGGAATCTGAACAGAAGCTCTAAAAAGGATAATTACCCTTTTCCCAAGATGGAGCATATATTATAGAGGGTGACAGGTGCAACCTAGATGTTTATGGTTGACAGTTTTTCTGGCTACAACCAGATTTTTGTTTTGCCAGAGGATAGAGAGAAGATGGCTTTTACCACTCCTTGGGGTACATTCATGTAAGCCAAGATGCTCTTTGGTTTGATGAACGCGAGGGTGACCTTTTAGTGAGCTATGGAAATAGAATTTATTGGAGTGAAGGACAAGTTTGTTGTTATTTACTTAGATGACATAACTGTGTTCTCTCAATCTGATGAAGAGCACTGTGATCACTTAAGAAAGGTTTTCTTAAAATGCAGAAAAATTGGCCTCTCTTTGAATCCAAAAAAGTCATTGTTTGCCATGAAAGAAGGAAAATTATTGGGGCATATCGTGTCAACTGAAGGGGTGAGGATTGATTCCAGCAGGGTTGAAGCCATACTAACCTTATCAGTACCTAGATCTAAAAAGGAGGTTCAATCTTTTCTGGGAAAGGTTAATTTCTTAAGAAGGTTTGTGTCAAGTTTTGCTAAGTTGATTAAGTATATCACAACCATGTTGAGGAAAGATAATGAAATCAAGTGGAATGTTGAGGCACATAGTTCTTTTGATCAAATAAAGAAATCTTTGACGGAATCCCCCGTCCTAGTTAGCCCAAACTACTCCAAGGACTTTCTTATTTTTCTTTTGCCTCTTTTGATATAGTAGCAACAGTTTTGTTGCAGAAGAACTCTGAAGGCTTAGAGTAGCCCATTTCCTTTTTCAGCCAGGCTTTGAGAGATGCAGAATTAAAATATGACATTATGGATAAGCAAGCCTATGCACTGGTTAAATCTCTTAAGTCTTTCAGATTTTATGTGCTGCATTCAAGATTTATTGCTTATGTTCCATCAACTATTGTAAAATAAATTCTTATTCAGCCTGATATTGATAGAAAACACAACAAATGGATTGCTAAGATCCTTGAATTTGATTTAGAAATCAGGCCTACCAAATTTGTCAAAGGCCAGGGTTTAGCCAAGTTGTTGGCTGAATCAAATTGCTCAGTGTTGGGATTAAATTTCATTGTCTTGTGTTCTGAAAAGCAACAGACTGAATTAAATAATAGAGGTACTCAATTCAGCCTTGCATTCGCAGATTGCAGTTGGTACAAGGACATTATATTTTTCTTGCAGAATTTACAACCTCCAAGTGGTATGGAAAAGAACAAGGTGAGAGCATTAAAAATCAAATCAATAAAGTATTGCTTGGTTGATCAAATTTTGTATTGGAAAGATCCATTGGGAGTGTTGTTGAGATGCCTAGACCTGCAAGAAGCCCAAAGGATTATGTCTAATTTTCATGATAGTTTGTGTGGGGGGCATCATTTTTGGAGGACTACTGCCTACAAGATTCTTAGGGTTGGGTACTTTTGGCTAAGTCTATTCACAGATGTTTGTGCCAATATCAAAGCATGTGTTAAATGTCAGAAATTTTCTGGAAAGAAATAGCTTAAGTCTTTGCCACTAAAACCCGTAGCAGTTTCAGGACCTTTTCAACAGTGGGGCTTAGATTTTATCGGGGAAATTCATCCCGCTTCCAATGGCCAACATAGATGGATCTTGAATGCCACAGATTACTTCACTAAGTGGATAGAGGCTATCCCTACCAGGAATGCTTCCCACAAAGTGATCATTGGTTTCCTTGAAGACATTATGGAGAGGTTTGGTTGTTCGAACAAAATTGTCACTGACAATGATGCATCTTTCAAGGATGAGCCATTGATTCAGTTCTATGAACAATATGGGATCACATTACTTCTTTCAACCCCTTATTACCCATAGAGAAATGGGCTTGCAGAATCCTCAAACAAAATCCTTATAAAGATTGTTAAAATGTTGTTGGAGGACAACAAAAAGATGGGATTCAAAACTCAAGTTTTCTTTGTGGGCTGACAGAGTGAAAACAAAGAGGGCCTTAGATGTTTCTCCTTTCCAGTTGGTGTATGGAGTTGAGGCCATTTTCCCTTCTCATCTTTCCTTGCCTGTGGAAAAATTCTTCCAAGATTATCAAGGGGAGCTGGATGATATGATCAGGAGGATTCAACAGCTGGTTGAAGTGAAGCAGACCTGGGAGCAACTGGTAGATAAGCATATGATCATCAACTGAAGATCAATTAGGCATTCGACAAGAAAGTGAAAAAAGAGGATTTTCAATTGGGCGATCTGGTGCTCAAGTGGGATGCACCGAGGCAAGATAAAGACAATCATGGTAAATTTGAAGCTTTATGGACCGGTCCTTTTAAAATATCTGAGGTATTCTCTAATAACACTTTCAAATTGCAGAATATAGAGAATGAAGAGGTTTTTGGTGGCCCTAAAGTGGCTCTTCATGTCACTGTAAATATTATTTTCTTTTTATATTTTGTTCCAATAACTGACCCCATAGCCCTAGGATAAGGCACCGAGTCTACTCATTCTTGGCAGCCTGCAGGGGGCATGCCATCGCCTTTGGAGCCAATGTTATCACACTAAGTCACCTTGGGTATTTTATTTTGCTTTTATCATTTTTAAAGCCTTAGATTTTTATTACTCTTTAAAATAAAATTTTCATCCCTTTAATGTTATGTTTGATAGGACCCCTTGGATGACTAAACCTTTGAGTCATGGCTCACGTGTTGATCCTCAATTTGATTTTTGATCCTTGAACCCTTTTTAGCTCATGGTTTATTCTTTTTTGTCCCCTCTCGTGATTTGTCCCTAGGTTGATACCTCCCATGATCAGGCTAATGTGACACACCTCTCTCCTCACTCATGACCTCACATGCATGCCTCATCATCCTCGCTTACCTGTCCAATCATTTTTTGATTTGGAAGCGCTGCCTACTCATAAGGCAGTTCCATAGCGCCTGTCACATTTATCATTCGTCCACTCCAAGTCATGATTGCCATGACTTATATCGTGTCCCTTGTTTTCAGTGCCAGAAATTGGTTGAAGTGCCTTCAAAGGATCTTGCATTTATGATCCTTGGTAATGGTTTATAAATTTGAAAAGTTCAGCAGTGTTGCACTGCATAAGTTTTCCAGTTTCGATCAGGCAATTGCATGTCAACTAAATCCGATGCTGTGATAGATTTCAGGGCCGAAGCTTCCTCAATTTCACCCTAAGATCATGCTGAGGTTCTCAACAGGTGTCAACTTTACAGGTATCCTGTGCAACCTCCTTTTCATATTAATTTTCACAGGAAATTTGTGCTTGGGTTTTCGGTTTGTTAAGATTGCAGGGTAATAAGGGAGCCATTTTTTCATACCTGTAAATGTCCTCACCCGTATCCATGGTCTAACTAATTTTGTTTTCTTTAGCCTTTCAAGTCGTAGGCCTGTAATAGCCTATCCTCTTTGTATGCATTGTGCTACCCAGAGGCACTGCTCAAACCCTCTCTGTTTTTTGTGCTCCCCTTTCATCCTATAAAAAGATCCATTTCGGATTACCCCTTTCATAGTCTACGCTAAAAAAAGCATGTACATGTCTAAAGGTTTATTTCCCATAGTCAAGCTCGACTTTCTAAGCACTGTCAGTTTTTAAGGGCCATCCTTATGCATTTGAAACCTGAATTGAAGCTTTCTGGTCATCGACATCCCTTAAGCCTCTTAAGAACCCTCATTTTGAGTCATGGAGACCCCTTAGTTGAAGAAAGCACATAAAGGTGGCAAGATAGTTAGGAGAGAACCTGTGGACATGCTCCTTTTTGACACAGAGCCCATGGCAAGGGAGATGTTTCGAAGAGTAGGATGTCTCTCTTTCTGCCAGAACATGTAGAGAAGCCACCTAGAAGTAGCAAAACAATTTGCATTAAATTTTGATGGCAAGAAAACCAGAGTTGGGGATTTGGAATTTGAGGTAACCAAAGCCTCCATATCAGCTGCAACAGGGATCCCCATTTCAGGTGAAAATTGGTTCAAGGCCATGGTTTTGAGTTCACCCTTTGTTAAAGATCTTTTCAAGCCTGAATATCGAGCCAATGAGTTATCTAAGAGTATGCCAAGGAATCAATTCATCGAATAGTTTGACAAAGTGTTGAAAATCATACAGAGATATTTTACTTGTGAAGGGAGATTTAACACCTTGTACCATTACCACATAAGGTTGTTGTTACATTTTACTGATAAGGTTGAGATGAATGTTCCTTATTACCTACTGAGAAGTATAGGTAAAATGTCAGATGGGGTGCAAGACAAATCTAAGGATGTGGATTCTAGTCTTTTCCACTCTAGACTGATCAGGATGCTAGTCTCTGAAGAGTTGGGAAAGAAAGAGATTTCATGGGAGCATTTTGTGGTTACTTCTCACTTCAAGCTAGACCCAACACCTACTCCCCAATCACAGATCACAGGTCCTTCATCACACACCAGTACTAAAGTAGAGATCAACAAGAAGATAAAGGGTAGAGCCCCTGTTACAGAGATCAAAAAGTAGGTTAAGGAAGATGAGGAAGAAGTTTATCCTTCTCCACATAGAGATTTCTCACCACCACCTCCACCAGGGTTAGAAGAAGTTCCTTCTTCGACCAAGGTGACATATAAAAAAGGGAAGAAGTTTCTCTTTCCCTCTCCTCCTCCAACAGTTGAAATCAAGGGTAAAAGACCTTTCACTAGATCATCAATTCTTAAGGGGGATTTCAAAGAGTAGTCCTTACCAGAAACCCCTATGCATAAGAAGAAAAGGAAAGGCATTGAAAAATATGTAGAAGAGAAACAAGAAACCCCTGTATAGAAAAGGAAGTGTAAAGGTACCAAAAGACCTTTGGGGAGGAAAGATGAAATATCTATGAAAGACTTTGAAAAACCTATGAAGAATAAAGAAGAAGTTGTTGCACAAGAGAAGAAGCATAAAGGGAAAGGTTTTGAGAAGGCTAATGAAACATACAAGGAAATTCCTGTACAGATGGAAGAAGAGGACGAGAAGAAGCCTAGTGAGACTGCACATGTCCCCAACCCCCTTGGTGGTCAGACCTTCAAGAGACTTATCAGACAACTTAAGGAGTCAAGAAAAGAAGTGGCTAAATTGAAAAAGGAAACCATATCTGAAAGAGCCAAGATGACAAAGCTTATGGAGGGCTACAGTCATACCCTTAACTTGGAAAGATTTGCAACAAGAAGGGTTCAACCCCTTCATAGGTATCTCTAGAACCTCTACAGGTAGAACAGAGGCTTCCAATCTCAGAACAAGAAGCTAAAGGCAGAACTAAAGAATTTCGAAGATGAGGTAGTGTTATCACTGAAATTTCATCCGCAAATGGTTACAGAAATCCAACATCTCCAAGTAGCTATTAGCATGACTCTTGTTTCTTTCTTGTTCTAATGATCTTATGCACTCTAGTTTAATTCCTTTTATTGTTGTTAGTTTAGTTTATTTGCTTATCTTGCTTGTTTTATATTTCTAACCCTTTCCTTTACTGTTGTCTTGCCTAGCTAACCCAACTGGGTTTGTAAGCATCTCTAATTTGCTCACTCAAGTGACAAAAGATACACAACATATTGGCAACTCCACTTGAGTGAGCAAATTAGAGATGCTTACAAGCCCAGTTGGGTTAGCTAGGGAAGACAACAGTAAAGGAAAGGGTTAGAGATATAAAACAAGCAAGATAAGCAAAGAAACTAAACTAACAACAACAAAAGGAATTAAACTAGAGTGCATAAGATCATTAGATCAAGAAACAAACAAGACTCATGCCACCAATGGAAATGAGTATATTAGTGGAAGTAAAAACACCGAAGAGAAAGTGAGACTTTGGGTACCCTCTTCCTCCAAGGGAGGGCTCTTGAACCCCCAATATTGAGCTCTTCTTACAACCTGAAAACTTGAAAGACATGGTGAAAGAATCCCAAGCTCATTCACTCAAGAGGTGATGTGTATAGCTCCAATTAAATGATGCTTGTATGCTCTTAACAAGGAAAGAGGATCCTCCAAGAGAATATAGGTATCATAACAATAAAAATGAATTCCTTGAAAATTGTAGTGCACCTATGGCCTCTTTTTATAGCATAACTTTGAGGCATTGTTCAACCATCTTTTAGTGTGAAAAGGGGTTGCTTAGGGAATTTTTAGGTCTTTTACCAGCCACCTTGCTGGATCTAGCCAAGATTTGGATGTCAAATCGACTTGGAAGCTGAACCAGAGGTGGGTGGGAGGCCAACCGACATCATAAATGTGCCATTCTCAGGTGTGTGCGTCTTTTAGCATCCACAGTTGCGCCTCGGGCACATGTGTGTTTTTTAGGCATTTCTGGATGGCGCATGTGCGCGCTTTCCCTGCATAGACATAGCACATCTAAATTTGATAACTGGTTATATAGTTTTGGACCTTTTGGAAATGATTTTTTGTAAATTTGGTCCATGGGTGAACTAATAGCTGCTTGGAGATGCTGGGTTCCTGTAACCATTTGTGGACAAAATTTCAGTGATAACAGGTAGCCCAAAGGAATTTATAGGTGTTGGTTGAGGCTGCCATTGAAGATGACAAACCAACAGGTAAGGAGAGCACAAATACACTGAATAATCCTACTAGCGCTAAGAAGAAGAAGTCTATTGAGTCAATTAAAGATACTCTTTCTACCAGAAAGAGTGTGAAGTTAAGTGTAAAAATGACAAAATAGTTGGTAAGAGGGTAAGCTACATTTTTGGGGATAGTTTCTTTTTGGCAAGGTTAACTAATATGAAAATACTATCTCTGCCATCTATATAGTATTCTAGGCATTTAGCTATATGGATTTTGAGTTTTTTCTAAGTGCTAGCTTCACTCAATGGTAAATGGAACTACCTATAGTATAGTCAAGGCACCTAAGTAAAATGGTTTTTGTCATCATGGAAGGACACAAATTGCTTTACACATGTTCTAGATTCAAAGGC
Organism: Picea engelmannii; assembly: GCA_009831015.1. NCBI lineage: Eukaryota > Viridiplantae > Streptophyta > Pinopsida > Pinales > Pinaceae > Picea > Picea engelmannii. The sequence goes on from ML798953.1 coordinate 71,819, forward strand.
ACTGTGTTTTGGGAATGTTAGCCAAACCTGTATGCAAACGCAATGTAAGTAGAGCTACATAAAGGCACTGTATAATATCTTACAGAGAATAAAAGTTGCACACAGTGGCGCTACGTAAAGCGCTGTGTAATATTTCACAAAGAGCAAAATTGGTATACGGGTGAAACATAGTTGCGCTACCCATAGGCATTGCATAATATTTGACAGGGAGTAGGTTTACACACATGCACAGCACAAGGGAACTATCTACAGGCACTACTTTCTCTCCTTGTTCTATTTTATGGGGCGCTACACAGAGTTGCTACCCAAGGGAGTTGCCATCAAACACCAGGAATCTAGGAGGACTAGGCCAACAACTTTTGGATAAGTCGATGATGGAGAAAGTAACAGAAGTAGCAGTTGGAATTTTGAGGACAACTGCAATCTCCAAAAGGACACATGAAAAAATAGGAGTTGAGCAACAAAGGGGGATCAAAGCAAGTAGAAGCATGATTGGAATAGTCACCAACACTTCCCTGTTTTATAGCATATGTTGTTATCTTAGTTGTTAGAATAAATAAATGTTTAGAGATTTTCAAGGGAAACAAGCCAGCTCGTACCTCCAGTTGTTTTCTCCCTTTCTTGTTATAAATAGATATATCAATGGCTTTAGCAGGTTCATATGGTTGAGAAAGGCTCCCAAAACTGTAATATTTTGGATAAAGTGATTGTGATCTAGTTGTGTACTAGACTTAAGACTTTTTGACTAATAGAAATCAACTTCTATTTCTGCCTATCTTCTTCTAATGCTAAATTTTCATGTTTTGAATACTTCACATGGATAACTGTGGTAATGATATGATGGATGTTTGATCATTTTATTTTCATGGTGTTTATTTAGCTCCTTAATTTCTAATTTCAAGAAGATCTTGTTTTAAGAAACTTTCTTCGTTAGGATCTTGTGGACTTGATGTTTGCAATAGCCCTTGAATTCCTCTCATTCAAGTCTTCCTTCTATCCACATTTACTCCCTAGCTACTGGTTGAAGTTAGTCAAGACCTTATTTTCTGGTATATGTTAGCCCTGTTTTTGAGTTAGGATATTATCATTTCGATTTTTTTCCATTCGATCTTTTAAAAAACACTCATACTTTCACATATAATTTGATGGGTACTGGGATTTCCCTCCTTGCAATTAGAAGGTGACTCCTAGTGCTAACACTATGCATGGATGATATCATAGAGAAAACACCCCTAAAGGAATTGGATCAATTGTAGTTGGTATTACCGCGGATACCAACCAAGGCCCTATATAAACTGCAGGTCAGTGTTACCTAAGAGGTACAGTCTTGTGCACGCATAGATATAACCAAACTGCAGCAATTAAAGGATAAACAAGACGAGATGAAACTTATATTCGAGTAGGCCAAGCTCAAGACCAAAGAGGAGAGGGAATGCATCAAGGGACTGGAGAAGAAAGTGGTTGTAGCCTACGAGAAGATTCCAAAGACTGCACAGACGACCGAAGTCATAGCAACAAAGAAGATTGATCAGATTGTGTAGACAATTGATCAATACCAACAGGAGATCAAGAATCTCCACAAGGAGCTCACACCTACCATGCCACTAGAGGTAAGGGATCAAAGGAAGAAGGAGGAAAAAAGGAAGATACAGGAGATAGAATGATAGGTCCATGCAGTGGCCAACTTGTTGGACAAAGCAACACAACTATGGATGAAGCTAGAAGAGGATCAATAGGTCTAGCAGTGGGACTAGGAGGGAGAAAGGATAAAGACATCTATCCAAGACCTCAAGTAGAGGAAAAAGAAAATGCCAATCACAGAGCATTTCAAAGGGGTGCAAGACATGAAGAAACTGTAGGCAGATCTCATAAATGCATAGACGTAGAAGAAAGAATGCTAGGCCCAAATAGAATCGCTTCAGGAGCAAGAAGAAGAGGTCATTTCACAGGAAGAGGAAGCCAAAAAATATATTGCATAGACCTAGGAAGAATGTGCAAGGTTGGTGAGTAATGACATTGCAGTGTAGGTATTGGACCCACTCAAGGAGAAGACTATGTAGGCCTACATGCACACAAAGGAACTCATGGAGAAATTCCAAGTGATCACCAGGGAGATTGATGAAGAACACCGAGGTTAGGTGGCTTGGGATGAGCCACATGTCACTGTTGGGGGCCTATTGGAAGTAGGCCAAAGCAGAAAGAAAGGTTATTTTGGTAAGGCATGCATACATGAGGAAAGTGACAACTGGAAGGAAGAGCAGCACGTGTGCATGCATGGAAGACCTAACAATGTTAGGGTTAGGGTTTTTGTAATACATTGTAATGGCTGATGAGCTAGAAATGTATAAATATAGATACCTAGGTCTCATAGAGAGAGAGCTAGAGCTAGAGAGAGATATATAAGGCATTAATTGTAATCCGAAGAGACAATGGAAGAGAGGAGTCTTGTTTCGATAGCTAGTTATAATGCTTGTTTTCATATGACCTAATTTTGTAAGCTGGTGAGATGTGGAGAGATAGAAGGGTAGATATTGAGGGTTAGATCACATGTTGAGGAGCCTGGTGCAATCTAGTCTACCTCATAATAGATTTTGACCCAACTCAGAGGATTTGTAAAGCGCGCGATGCTGTAGTTTTGGAACAGCTATACTAAGAGAGCTTAAGAGCTAGATCTTTGTGGACGTATCCCAGGAGGGGGTGAACCATGGTAAAACCTGTGTTATGTGATTGAATGCATGCATTTCTTTACTGTTTTTAAGTAGTTATTGGTATGCTAAATGAATGAGTTGATTATATTCCATGAATAATAATGAATGACACTATATTGTGTTAATAAGATTAATATAACTCTCAACGCAAAATTCTCAGAGCTCCACTCAATTCTGGGATGCAAACACCTGATTATTGTAGTCACCCATTAAGACTATCTCGAGTGAGACTGCATAGTGCACTCTGTGCATTGTGTTGCCTTCTAGTTTACCAAGAGGGTTGATAGTTTTAGAGGCTTTGTTGGAACCCCAATAGACATGAACCCTAGTTCAATCAAGTTAAATGTATAAACTTAGATAAACTATAACCAATAATAAACCATGTGCGAATTTATTCTCCAGAGGTGCGGTGCATGGTTCTATGCACCTTGATAGAAATTGATTAGTGGCTTAGAGGGATGAAGCGACCACATGTGATTCACTACATATCCACATCCGAGGATGGTTGATCAATGTCTATGCTGGATGTAGAAGAGTAGGCTTGATTGGTTTTGGTAGGATCCAATGGTTAACCATTTCTTCGATAGCTATGTTGAAGTTGTCTATATGCTCAATGGGGTTGGGAACAGGCGTGTAGGGAATATATTGTCATGTTCTATTAAGGGTTGTCAACTTTTTCCAATGTAAAATTTGGTAATCGAGGATATAGGGTGTTTATTGGGGATATTTTGGTGGCCATTCATGTATTGAACACATGTATTGTGTCTATGCTTCTATCCAACACCTTTCACAAGAACATGTGTATTGAAGAATGTTGGCTGCTAGTCAAAATGTTTCTCGCATGGATGGTTCGATAACTTCGCATTCATGATATTAATCTTGATGTGCATCCCACCATTAGGAAATAATTCCTATAAGTATTGTATCTAGTGTGCAAGGCCTTTGATGCTTAGGAATGTGCTGTATCCATGTAATAAAAGTGTCCACTAGTTCAAATCCATCATAGGAATAGGGGCCAATTTCTTCCTTGCTCTCTTCAACATACATATGTGAACACCTTCTTGTGAATACTTCATACAACATTCTTTTCCACCTTTCCATGGCTTCTTTAGAATTTGTGTCATAATACTTAACACTCCTCCAACTTAAATATCCATTTGTAGTGGGGTTGATGTAGTCCTCCCTACTTCCTGTGACCTTATAGATCTTCTTAGTGATAGAGCTCTGTGCATCCTCATCCACAAGATCATTATATCAGTCACCTTCTTATGGATCTAGTGGCACAACCACACATAATTTGTATGTTTCAAAGGTCATATGATTATTCTTCAAGTTTAACAACACATTATTTTCAAAGGCCCATTCAATACCCAGTAGTGTAGGATATAGATAGGATTCATCCATAATATGTATGACCTCAAAGTTGGCCTTTGTTTTTACTCCTTTTATGTTCAATTCCACTTGCTCCAAATGACCTATCAGGTAGATCTTGTGTTGATTATCCAAGCAGAGATGGATGGGCGACCATACCAACATAGATTGATCCATCACCTCCCAATATTTCTTCGGTAAAATATCCACATAGGATCCCAGATCCAACATGATTCCATCCATGTCATAGCCACCAAGCTCTCCTATCATCTTAAATTATAAGCTAGTGCGCTTTAGCTTCATGACCTGACAGAGATATCTTTCTGGTAGAGGGGCTGAGATGATCTCCTCTAATCATTGTTATTTCATGCAAGTAGCTAACATCTGGGTCAACTTACTTCCACCTCTAGATATTCAATCAATCACCAACAATAGCGTAAGAAAATACTTACTTGATCATCAATGTTTTCCATGTGACCTAAGTCACATAAGGCTTATGTACATGTTATGCATTGAAATTCCTCCTAGCGTTGTTCTTCATATGATTTATGCTTAGTGCATCACAACTTAGTCTGTTTGTGAGATTCCTCTATCGATATTTGGGTCATGTGTTGTATTTCTTCATGCACACGAGCCTCCTCCAAGCATATTTGTGTTGCACACTACAATTCCTTACACATGCAAGGTTCTTCCAATGACCCATGTGTTTCCTATTGTACCTCTTAGCAGATCTGAGCTTCTTCAAATGACCTTTGTGTCACCCTCTGCACTTATTTTTGAGTCCAAGTCTCTTCAAGTGATGTTCGAGTCAGGTGTTGTATCTCCTCGTGCTCTCTTTCTTATTCTAGTTCTCTCTATGCATTGCATAGAAACTGCTTCTGCTAAAGAACATCAACCTTTGAAGGGGGATGAAGTTCCTTCCTTATCTTTCCATCCAAATTTTGATTTGATACTTCACCATGATCGAAGTCTACTCTTGTATTCACCCCTCTGCAGGTTACTACCTGAACATAAACCACCTCATTCTTATTCCTATTCTTATGCATCTTGGCATGCACCATGTTACAGTTGTTCTTCTTTTCCTCCCACGTCTTCAGTAAGTCAAGACAGTCTTCGGTGACATGATCAGGACTATAAAAATATGCACAGAGAACACGTGGTTTGGGACAAAATTGCAAGACATGACCAATCTCACCGCAATTAAAACATGTGGGGGGTATACCTCCTCCTTCGCCATAACCTTGGTCGCAACTGCACCCATATCCACCTCGGGGAACTCCTTGGTATCTACCCCTTTTCCCGCCACCATGATCACCACCGTTCTTCTCCTCCTGTACCCAGAATGCATAGCTGGTATTATCTTGCATTAATTGGAGTGAGCAACAACTATTGACATCATGCCCGACAATTTTTTCATAATTCATAGAATGGAGTGTGAGTCATCGTCTGGTACTTATGCAAGGTTGGGTAGTGGGGTGGCACATGGTCCCACTATTTTCATATTTCACACCATTCCATATTCGCATATGGAAAAGGACTGGGTGTGCCCATTGTCACATAATTTGGTAGGACAGGGCATTCATCTCTCTGATGACCTTCCAAGCTACAAGTGGTACACCATACATGCTCATGTAAAAATTTAGTCATTTCCATATATTGCATCTGCGTTGTCAATTTGTGAATGAACCTGCACTAGCTTGACCGATGTCTCTGTACCTCCAGGTGTAGCTTCCAAGTGCATCGTGATTTTGACTTCCTTGGCCTGAGTTGTCACCTTTTGTTGGGTGAGAGGGACTCATATATGGGGGGTAACCCTGTAATAAACCATTCTTTGTGTTGCACATCTTATATTTGGAACACCATCCTATCCAACAAGATTTTAAATTGTTGTTCCTAATCCCAGACGGTTTCTCCTTCCTTCTTCTTGATCTCTTTTATCTCGGTAATACATTGGGATTCAAACTTAGGTTTCGGGAAAGCACTAAGTATATCCTACTTAATATCGAATGGGGACCTCACCTGTACTGTGGACACAATAGCCTTATACTTCATATACCACGTCAAGGCTCTATCCCTAAATGTGGTCTCCAACTGTGCAATTTTGGTTGCTTCATCTCTGATTCTCTTCACATATGAGATTTCTTCACATGTAAACTAGTGTTGCTCTGCATCATCTCTACCCATTTTATGGAACATGGGAAACCCCAATGTACTATCTTGATTCATCATCTTCAAATTTGATTTAGTTCCTCCTCTTTCACTACTATGGGTTTGAATTTTTCACACCATTATTTCTTGGGGTAAGGTATTGTTGACTTCACCTTTTTCTTCACTCGTCTCTTCACTTATACCTTCTTCTTTTTCTTCCACACCAATTTCTTCACTATTCGTTGTTTTCTCTTCTTGATTAATAATGTGCAAGGGGAATGGTACAAAGGGGGGGTAATTCCATCTTATTATAAAAATTCTCACAAGATGACCCAGAGAGGTATCTACTTGCATTCGTGAAAGACCATCTACTATTGTTAATTTATCTCCCTCGCCACTAGGGGAGCCTCCATCTTCCTCTTCTTCTGGCACACCAACACTGTGCACTCTACCTTCCTATCTTAACTATGCACCAAAAATGTGTGCCTTGTCTTCTGGGATGACCGATGCACTGCCACTTTGCATGCAATCATCCTCTCTAAACTACACACCATCTCCTTTTCTTATCTATGCACCACTTCTTTGCGCTTCATCTTCCTCTAAGGTTGCAACACTCTACAACAACCAAGTGGTGCATACTTCATCACCTAGGTCCATACTAGTATTACTATTGTTATCCCTAATGGACACCATCTCCTCTATTCTACACCTATTTGTCGGCCTATCCTCGTCTGTGCACTCTGGCATAACATAATATTTTGCTCTACTGTTGTAATCTAGGGGAAATTAGGGAATGTTACCAGTAAAACCTTACATAGTCATCATAAAGATACATGCATACACATAGACATATAGAGACACACACATAAGTAATGAGAGCCCCAAGAAGAGTCCTTTTATTATATGATAGACAACACAACACAATTACATATAACCTCTCCCATGAAGCTATTTGAGCCTTCATGTGCTTATCTAGTTATACCTCTATCAGACAATTGTAACTACTTAACTACCTGGGTCAGTTGGTTAGCAAAGAATCCGACCGACTTCTACTTCTAACTATGCTGGTCAACCGACAATTCTAAGTCGACTGTTGGGTCTAGTCAACCGGGTTGACTAGCCCCTACAACATCTCCCCCCACCTCAATTCCTTAATCATCCTGAGCAATAGGGGGTCATATAAAATATTTTTTTTCTTATTTTGATTATAATATTACAGTATGGAGAGTATAGATGAAGAGAGAAAGAGAAGTATGTAAGAAGAAGAGACAAAATATTTATATGGATGACCAACTTAATGTATTATTTTTTATTGTGATGATGTGTCTGTAATTCCACTACTGGTCGAATCAACTGCATCTCATATGCTTGGTGTTCCTATATTTTACTAGGTTGAAGATATCCTTTGCCTATGAGCAAGTTGTTTCCTGGATGCCATTACAAAATTTTTACTTCCTAATACTGTATTTTTGCATCACCCTTGGTTTGGTTTCCCAGTCACTTCTTCCCGTGCTGGAGTGTTTCTTGGAAGGTTTTTCCCAAATTTTCTTTCTGCATCCAGCGCAAGAAAGACTGACTATTTCTACCTTCACCAATGGGTAAAGGAAACACCAAAGGATCCCCATTCACCTTTGTATGCAGGGGAATTTCCTCTTCTCATGTCTGGGACAAGATGGATGACTTGCTTCTGAATTCTAGAAACCTGATCTAGGAGGGTCGTCAACTGCTAACTTTGTTTAGCTCATGGTTTCTGCTCTAGTATTTCGCTTTCTACAAAGTGAATTTCCTCCTTACTTGGATTTGTTATATATATTTTAGGTTCATGATATTAAATTTATTCCAAACTGGTAGCAGAATTTCCCCACAGGAGGCTCGAATTCCCCAGATTGTGAAGTACAAGAAGAGGGGGTAGTTACTGATTCGAATCATGTTGTTATGAATGCAACTTATTTGAGGTAAAATAGAAGATATCGATTTTCATAATTGGATAGTTTATGAATGTGTGTATTACCTTTTGGACATTGATATCCCTACGGTTTTTGAATATATGCTCATGCAATCTCCCTCATGTGATAATCCTGGTGAATTCTCTGTGAACGTTGCATGTGAAAAGGTAATTTGTAGTTGGTTGCAGCATATTTTTTGTTATGACGTCGATCATTGTCAATTTTGTTATTATTATCTGTATTTTCCTTTCATGGATTGAATGTACTTATTGTGTCAGCATTAACGTCTCTTCAACCAACTCTTTTCTAGGTTCGACTGATAGGGTCTCAATTGCTGAATCATGGTCGATACGTCAGCCGACCAAGGAGATTTCTTTGAGCCATCTTTATTATTTGAATGACTTAGTCGATGTTGATGATGGTTTGGTTGTTTGTTCATTGTGTTGATTTTACTGAGTCTGAATGATGTTGTATTTTCTCATTCCAATCATGTTCTCTTAATTTATGTTCATATGATATTTTCTCACCTAATCTACGCTCGCTTGAACCATGCTCGCTTTCTCCTTGACTGATCCTTTCACTTGATTCTTTTGTTAATAGTATTTGTCTTAAGTCATTCAAATGTGTATAACATCGAGAATATGTTCTGCTACCTTGTCTTAGGCTTGACCACAGGTTTCTTTCTCTCTCCATTTTACTTTATTTCTACTTTTCCTTTAGTGATATTGCTACTCTATAAATACTTTAACTTTTTAGTTTTTTATACTTGAATTTTCCTAATTTCGTTTTTTGTTTATTAATTTTTAAGCAAGGTTTATTTCTTATAAGTATGATTAGTTATTATAGTTGGTTCTTGTTGGCAACTCCTTGTTATACTTTTCTAGTGAGGTTATTTTCTCTTATACTTGATATTTCTTTAAATGATCCCCATTAATTAGTTTCTTAAATGGGTGCCCTAATAACGTTCTAATTTCAACCACTCTAGTCTGTCTAATGTCTTCCACCACATAAGGTCCCAGCCATGCTATTTCCATTTTTTTGGGTTTTCCTTTTATACGACTGTCATACAGTAAGACTAAGTCTCCATCTTTTATATCCTTTTTCTTTAAGTGACGGTCATGCCACACTTTTTGTTGTTTCTTCTGAACTTCTTGGTGATGGATCGCTATTAAACTCTCTTATTCCAACTTGCTCAATTGGTATAGTCGGTCGTTTAGGTTTTTTCTCTCATCAAATTTTTCTATAGCTACGACTTTGTTAGAATTAGTCTAAAATTGTAGTGGGATCATCGCTTCCTGGTCGTAGATTAGATTCAATGGAGTTTGTCTAGTCGATATTTTGAATGATGATTTATATGCCCAGAGTATTGCAGGAATCTTATCGTCCTAGTCATATTTATTTATGCCACAGATTTTTGTAAGTCCCTTGTGTAATGTTTTATTAAAGGAATCGACTACCCTGTTTGCTTGTGGATGATAGGCTACCATTTTTCTATGGTCGATTTAGAATTTTTCCAGTATAAATTTAATTGTTTCATTTATAAAGTGAGTTCCCTGGTCACTGATTAGTGTTAGAGGATAACCAAATCTTGTGATTATGTTCTTGTAGATGAATTTAGCTTCTACCTCTTTAGTATAGGATTCAACTGGCTCAACTTCTGCCCACTTAGTGACATACTCGACCACAATGATTATGTAATTGGCATCGATTCTTCTTTCCCTTTGTGTAAATGACCTAACAAAGTCGATAACCCATATTTCAAAAGCTTGTTTAGGGTTTATTGAACTTATTGGAATTTCATTTTTCCACAAGGGTCAACCAAGCCTCTAAAAACTATCACATTTTTTAACTTAATCCAGACAGTATTTATGAAAAGTCGGCCACCACAAGCCTTCTTGTAGTACCTTCCTGGTTGTTGTGTTGGCCTAAAAATATCCTCCAAATACTCCTACATGGGCTTCATTGATGATATCCTCATGTTCATGTTTTGACACGCATCTTCTTAAAACATCATCCATTCCCATTTTGTATAAGTATTCGTTAATGATTGTGAATGGTGCTTCATTCATGGCTAGAGTTTTCTTTTGTTTTTCAGGAGGTCTTCCGGGGCATTTCCTTCTTCTAAGAAATTGGAAATATGTTCTAAATACTTAGGTGCAGCTTCAAATCTGAATAAGTGTGCATCTGGGAGGTCATCGTCGATGCCTGTTAGATCTTTTCTTGTTTCTAGTCATGAAAAGTGATCAGGTCGAACGTTCTTTTTCCCTGGTTAAATGATTACATCAAATTCAAATTCCGGAAATAATAGTAACCATCGATATATATTTCCTTGATGGACTGGTTTATTGACCAATTATTTTAATGCTTGATGGTCTATGAAAAATGTAAAGAGGTTTTCCAATAAATAATGATGGAACTTTTATAGCGCGAAAATCATTGTTAAGGCTTCCAATTCCATAGTTGAATAGTTTCTTTCTTCTCTATTCAGTTTTTGACTTGCATATGCATTTGGGTGATCCATTATGTCATCATATGATAGAGCTAGAACCAACCCGACAACTCCATTGGATGCATCGACATGGACATGAAACTTTCTCGACCAGTCTGGAAATTTGAGAATGGGTGCTTCAACCAACTTCTTCTTTAAAAATTTGAAGGATTCTTTGCAGTCTTGGCTCCATTTTAATTCGACATATTTTCATAGAAGCTCGTCCATTGGGAATGTGATGTCTGAGTAGTGGTGTATAAACTTCATGTAATAACCAATATGACCCAGTAGAATTTTGATTTGTTTTTGGTTTACGGGGGGTTTTACATCAATGATAATCTTTATCTTAGCCATATCGACCTTCACCCCATATTTACAAAACGCATGTCCTAGAAGTATTTCAATAGGTATGGAAAATATGCATTTTATGATGTTTAGTGATAGTTGAATCTGTCTATAGCATTCTAACATAAGTCGAAGCCATTGTATGTGATTTATGAGTAGACTATAGATTGTCCAGTCGTCGAAGTATATAGGCATGGTTTTGTAGATATATTCTTGGGATGATTTGACCACTATTCTTGAAAATATTGTTGGCATGTTATTTCATTTGAATGACATGACTCTGTAGGAAAAAGATCCAAATTTCGACATGAAATTTGTTTTTTCCTGATCTTCTTTTGCGATTGGAACCTGGTTATATCTAGAGAATCCATTAGTAAATGAATAACATTCATGACCAATGAATTCGTTTATTATTTCATCAGCGAACGGGGTTGGGAATGGATCTATCAAAATCTATTCATTGAGTCCCCGAAATTTGACACAAATTCTTAACTTCTTTGCATCATGCTTTTTTGGTTGTATCACCATGGGGCTTGCCCATTCTACCTTGTCGATAGGATAAATAATGCATTCTTGTAGCATTCCTTCGATCTCTTTTTGAATTATTGGTTTGTACTGATGCGCTAACTTGTATGGTCATTTTTTTATTGGCTTTCCTCTTGGAATTAGTTCGATCTTCATTTCATTCATTTCCTCTACAAGTCCTTTCAGGTCCTTGTAGTCGAGTGCAAAAACATCTTGATATTCTTTTAGTAAAACGACTATTTTGGTTGTTTTCTTATCATACCAATAGTCATCTACTCACACCATTTTTTTCCGACCATCATTTGATATGTCGAATTCCTTCATTCTTATTTTTGTGTCCATCAAGTCTATTGGCTTTTCTTCATCGAGATGATGTTCTCCTTCTTCAATTTCATAAATATTTTTGGGAAGCCAGGTTGTTCTTGGTCTTCTTTGTGTTCCATGGCTATACTTAATACTACTTTCACATGATTCTGTAATGTTGGATGGTCTTTATTCCATCAGAAGCTTTGTCCTAACCATTTTGTATTCTCCATGTCAATCCTCATTGCAAACAAGATTTACTTGCTTTTACCAAAAAAAAAATTCAAGTTGATGTCGATCCTCCATCGACCGAAATATTTAATTTTTATTTTTGTTGAGCTGGTGAAGTGTGACATTCCCCCAAAAATAAAGAAAATAAAAATATTTTTAGAATTTAAATTGTTGGAAATTTATTTCCATTTTTAGTAAATTCGAAATTGGAAATTTTTTTCCATTTATGGCAATTCCGAATTTCAGATTTTGTAATTGTAATAAATGATTTTGACTGTTGGGTAGAGATATGATTTGTCCCAACTAGATATTGGACTATGACACTTGTATGAAAAAACATAATATTTTATATTGATTGCAGGAGACAAAGGGGACAACCATGTTAAATTTTAGCTGACCATGACTCCATGAGAGGGGAACATGTTGGAACTACCCCTAGGATGATTTTTACAAGTGGAAAATTAGTGAATTAACCACTAGAAGCCCCTAAAAATCAGGGATTTAGAAAGCTACGAAAATTCCCAAAGGAGGGAAAATACCTAGGGAAATGGATAAATAAGCATATGTGAGGAGGAAGGATGCTGCCAAGTATGTTGGGAAGGAAAACTATTGATTTTTTCCCTTGCTATTATGAACATTGAATGGGTGTAAGGCAAGGGGAGGCTACTGGTTCAAAGGATATTGCGGAAGAGGGGTTTCCAAGTTTTCCCTCATGGACTCATGGTCAGGCTAGGGGGTAAACCATGCAAGTGATCTTGGCTGCTCGGTTCTATGGTTGGGAGGAACGTGGTTGTTCCCTTTGTTTTTCCGCGAGTTTAGTTTAGATATGTTACTTTGACCCCTACTTGTTCGAATGATTTTATATCTATGGTACTAAACATGTTAAATCTGTAGTAAAGTAGTTTCTGGTTGTCGGTTTCAAATAATCATATAATTGTTGTATGTTATTTCCTATACCGAATTTCAATATCTCTGTCTCTGTAGAGTGAATTGGCTACATATTTAGTGAAATCCTTCAAGTTAGCATGCATCCATAAACATAGACAAAGGCTCTTCGATGACTACAGTCTACAACTACCTTCCTACTTTTAAATCTATTGAACGAAAGGAAAATTGATTTTCTTATTTAGTGTAATTTGTAGCCAAGCGTACCAGTCCCTATGGAGAAATTATATTTCTATAGATAACTAGTATACAATGAACCTTCACTAATAAGTAGACAAGATCAAACTATTGGAAAATATATTCTGCACCACTGAGATTATGATCGACATACATGTAGACTTGTATAGGTATTGCATGAATAGAGACATTTTATATGATGTATAATCCTTATAAATGATACATTCACACTGAGGCAAAACCAACTATAAAATAGAGTTGGGTAATATACATATATGTGTGTATAAACTTACTCGCAGGAAAATAATCCAGTAAAAATCCACAGACTCCATTACTGAAGCATTGAAACATAGATTCTATGGTATGGTTTAGTAGTATCGACTCTAGATCAAACCCACTTAATTCTAGTGTGAGATCGACAAAATGCTAGATTAATGGCTGGAATAGGAACATAAGTCAACATATAAATTACATAGCGCATATGCAGTGCAATGTGTAACCCATGACAAGTTAGGGTTATGATATGAATGAGTCACGAGTGGGGAATGCAAGGCTCAGGCTCGATTCCTACCATTTCCATGTTGGTTGTATAAAAAAAATAAGTACCTAAACTTCAAAAGAAAACTCAGAGGATATTTGAATACAAGCGGGAGCGAACCTCCCTTAACCAAAACATTTATGTGCTAGCTGTAAGGGCATTAATATACTTGGTTAAATCATTTTGAGACGACTGTGTAATTAATCCTGGAAAATTAACTAGACTAGATCAAGAAATGAAATTCATATTAATTCTGGGAAATTAACTAGAACAGATCAAGAAATGAAATTCATATTAATTCTGGGAAATTAACTAGGAAAGATCAAGAAATGAAATTCAACATTAATTCTGGGAAATCGACTAGAACAAATCAAGAACTGAAATTCAACTCTGTTTGACAAACCGAACTTTCAGAAAAATTTAGAAGAGAATGTTAAACATAGAAAGATTAGTTCTGAATCTTGTAGTTACCATAATATCCAAAGCAACCAAAAACCCAATACATTGTTCTTAAATCATTTAAATAAATGGCATTATGGATACCACAAATCCAATTAAGCACAAGCTTGGTGCACTTGCAGTGTACCAGTCTTTAAATACAAAATTAGGGTGTACCCTTAAACAACTAACACAGAACTAGGAGAAACGAAAGATCTTCACAATATTAAAAAATGAGCCATAGCCTCAATCATTGGTGCCAGTAATAACCTAGACAGAGGGTTATTCGTAGTTGGAACCCGAGTACCTCTTGGAAGAGTGAAGAGGGCGATCCCCTTCCAGGGCGTGAGCACACTCTACATGAAACAAGGTGAAACAATAAGGAAGTGTATCCGACAAACAATAACACAACTTTTTAAAAAGAGCAGAACGAAATAAGAAAAAACTTAACTGTAATAGGGATTTGTTTAACCTTCATCATTGTGGTCAAACTCGTGTTCTCCCAGAACGAGGAGGGAAGAAGAGCTCGTGCCTCCCTGATGGGTACCCTCGTACAACAAAGGGGCCCATCATTAGTGACAAATACCAACTTTTAACCCAAAGAAATCATGTACAGGGATAACATGCGTATAATGAGCGTAAAGCGATAGTAAACATAAATCCATTGTAACAGTTTAATTATAAACAAAAATCATTAAAACTACCTCTGGACTATAGGACGACCCCTATAATCGGCAAAATCATACCAGTGAATGTAAGGTTTAAACACAGGACCTTTGTTTAGTTCCACACTGTACCGAGAGGTCTTTTACACACAAGAAAAGCTAGTTTCATACACTGTCAACAACCAACGAAGGAAAAACATACCCAATACGAAAATTTCAGTTAAGGAAACAAATAAATAGAATATCTCGGATATGCATATCAACAGACATTGGGATAAGACCTTCCACAGAGAAATATGGCTCGTCTTGACAGGAAATCCAATACAGAGAGGGGATAAACTACGAGAACCCTAAACCCTACTAGAGCATCTCGTTTTCCCCTTTTCTATATTTTTAACACCGATATAAAACAAGAAATGCTACCAAGGCTCTTCTTGTATACTGGAGTTATCGAAAAAATACTCGATGAGACACAAAAAAAAGAACCCAAATGCAAACGACAGCCAAGTCGACTTACCAGATTACAGGGTGGTCCATCGATGAGTCTGCTGAAAAGAACTCTTCCACTTGGAGCAAGGTCTGATTTCATAGAGGCATAACTACGTTGCTAAGACAGAAAAACTAAAATAGATTTTAATCAAGAGTTCTCCTTCCATTCACCAAGCCAAGACCAGAATGAAGTGAGAACGATAGGATACCTTCGTATGGAGTAATGGAGGATGAGTGGGAATCATACCTGGCCATGTGAACGAATGGTAAGTGTCGACATTTCATTGGGAATGCCGGTAAAACTCTATAACAATTAGACTCAACTTAGTGCACCATAAATGTTGCAGACAAGCCATTAAGTCGAGAGGGTTCCAACCGGTTGCTTTTGTCCAGAGAATTTATGGCGAGGAGCCGAGATGGCCTACGTAGGATTAATTCGTTTATCACCTGGTTACACCGGTTATCATTGAATACCAACTACCTTTTCTTTAACCATATCACACTCAAGGTCTAGACACTCATGCTTTTACCTTTGTATAAGTTAGTGTTCGATTTTTACCCAAGAGGGTTTGTTTTATAAGTTGTCGAATGGTGTTAACCTTTTCTCTTAGACCTTGTAATAAGTTGTATACAAGGTCATTTATCATAAGACTTCACACCTATGACCATTACTTGTATGGATTAGTTGGTTCTAAGCAGTTATACCCCCTTACCATATAGTGGGTTTTGGAAATGAAAACGGTGGGTATTACCAAGTTGCAAATAAAAACAAGGTATCCCTAGCTATGTACCTATGATTGCTTATATAACTCAACACCGGAATAGGAAGAGGTGACAGTATGATAAAATCGATTAGAGTCGTAAAGGCAAAGGACTGTTGTACATCATGGTTGACAATTGACTGAAACTTTAAAGATACAATATCAATTCAAAGTACCCAATAAGAAGAATAATTTAAATAAAGATTTTTTTTTTTATATGTAAATTTTGATGTACATTACATATGGTATCAGAGGAAAAAGGTGACAACACTGGACCTGAACAAGGCCACAATAGCTATTTAATATAGATATATTTCAATTTATGTAAAACTAACAAAAAATCTGATGGTTAGAAATAGAAAGCTATTTTTGTTTTGTTAATTATGGCAGCTCAGGATGATGTAGAAAACAGGATGCGAGAAAACCCGTAGTAGGGACCCTCTGGAGATCCAAGACAAAATAGTGATGGAAGTTCGCCAACAGAAGTGTTAGAAACAATGAGGAACCTTATTGTTGAATTACAGATTTTCAAAGTGGACAATGAAAAATTGAAAAAAGCACAACAGAAACAAAAAGAGATAAATGAAGTCCTGCTACGCAGTATAGTGACCAAGAAAATCCCAAAAGACGATAACCATGAGGAAGAATTCAGCAAAAGGGCTTCCAAGAAATCTGGTCCAAAAACAAAAAAAGGAGATAGTTCGTTAGAAGGAACACCTTCAGATGAAGGAAAAACTAAATCTGACAAAAAAAGAAAACAAGTAGACCACCTCGAAGGAGAATTTAAAAATATTAAACCAGCTACCTTTGATGGAGAATCCAAGACAGGAGAGGAAGTTGAAGCATGGATGTTGGACATCAAAAAATACTTCCAGATCTACAACTATTCCAACAACATGAAGGTTAGAATGGCCATCTACAATCTGAAAGGGAAGGTTAGCATTTGGTGGCAGGACCTGAAATTGGCCAAGGGCCTAAAGCAAAAACAGTTGGAATGGTCTGACTTCAAGAAACAATACCTTTTGGAAAGTTACTATGAAAGAAAGACAAATGAGTTCTATGAGTTATGACTTGGGTAGATGACAATGGAGGACCTTATAAATAAGTTTTTAGAACTGATAAGGTTCGTACCATACATCCGAGAGGACAAGGTAAAAATTCAACGTTTTCTAAGCTGCCTACCACAGTCTTACAAGGACAAAATTGAATTTGACAACCCTATATCCTTGAGCAAAGTATTCAGGAAAGATCGAATGTGCTACAATCAGTACAAACAATAGGTAGAGTTTCCCAAAGCATGGAAGGATAATAAACAAGAATGAATGAACCAGTGGAAGAAGGGGTACTAGCCAACTCCTCATCGGAATACAACAATTTTTTTTTCGAGAAAGGACTTTCATTCCAACCATCTGAATACGCAATGCAGTGGTAAACCAATGAACTTGGGAATGAATAAGTTTGGAGACAACCCCCGCGATCCATTAAAGTGTTGGGAATGCGGAGAGTCTCATCTAAGGAGGAACTGTCTGTGTTTGTGTTCAACAAATAGAATTGTTGTTCATAATCTGCAGGAAGCCTCGATAGTGGGAGATGTGGGCAAGAGACTACATCGGATAAACACAACCATAGATGGTCGACAAGCTGACCACCAGTCCTCGGTGGTAGAAATTGAAGGTAAAATTAATGACACTTGAATTTCTATTTTAATTGACTCTGGAGCTATGTTACGTTATATTACACCTAGTGTGGCCGAGTCAAACAAACTTAAGAAACTGAAGCACACGAAATCATGGCTTGTACAATTAGCGACTGGTACTAAACAAAAAGTAGTGGAGTTTGTTCTGGACTTTGAGTTCAGCTTAGACGGTCAAAGTATAAAGACTTATCTGAACATCCTACCACTAGGATCTTACGATATGATTATTGGGATGGACTGGTTGGAACGACACAAAACAATATTAAATTGCTATACAAAGATGCTTAGCTATAAGGATGATTCCGACACTACCAGGACAACCCAAGGTATATCGAAACCGGTATCAGTTAGACAAATTTTAGTGATGCAACTAAAGAAATGAATGAGAAAGGGATGTCAAGTGTATGTCATCCAAGTAACGAATCTAGAATTAAAGGGGGATAAGCCAAAGCCGGAAGACTTTGCTATCCTACATGATTTCAGAGACATGTTTGTGGATGAGGTACCAGAATTACCCCTTAGAAGGGAAATAGATTCCTCCATAAACCTGCTACTCGGTTCCACTCCTATATCAAAGGCGCCTTACTAGATGAGTCTACCAGAAATGACAGAATTAAAAATACAATTACAGGAGTTTTTGGACAAAGAGTACATCAGATCGAGTGTCTCATCTTGGGGAGCACCAGTCCTCTTTGTGAAAACGAAGGACGGTACCCTAAGATTATGTATCGATTATAGACAATTGAACAAAATGACTATTAAGAATAAATACCCCTTACTGAGGATAAATGATCTATTCGATCAAGTGGGGGGGGGGGGGCAAAGATCTTTTCAAAATTGGATTTATGATCCAGTTATCATCAAGTTCAGATAAAAGACGAGGACATAAACAAAACAACATTTCAGACAAGATATGGACATTACGAGTTTGTAGTCATACCTTTTGAACTCACTAATGCCCCAGCCACGTTTATGTGCCTAACGAACAGTATTTTCAGTGAGTACTTGGACAAGTTCATGGTAGTATTCATCGATGATATCCTAGTATATTCAAAGACAGAGGAGGAACATGAGGAACACTTAAGAACTGTGCTACAAATGTTGAGGGGGCACAAACTGTATGCCAATTTCGACAAGTGTGACTTCTATCAGGAAAAAATACAATATTTGGGACATGTAATTTCAGCTGAGGGCATTGTCATAGACCCAAAAAAGATGAAAGCCATTATGGAATGGCTGGTACCTAAGGATGTAGTGGATATACATTCGTTCATGGGAATCACTGGATATTACCGCTAGTTTATAGAAGGGTTTTCCAAGATACCCTACCCTATCACATCGTTACAAAAGAAAGAAACTAGGTTTAACTGGTCAGAGAAGTGTCAAGACAGCTTAAAAAAACTCAAGGAATTATTGACAACAACACCCATATTGAAAGTAGCAGACCCAGATAAAGACTTCATCGTATGTGTTGATGCAAGTAAAGAAGGACTAGGTGGTGTCCTAACCTAGGAAGGACACATTATCGGTTTTGAGTCTCAAAAATTAAAAGAACACGAGCGTAATTACGTCACTCATGACTTAGAGTTGGAAGCTTTAATACATGCTCTAAAGATGTGGCGACACTACATAATGGGCAGAAGATTCCTATTATTAACAGACAATAGCGGGGTGAAATATTTGTTTAACCAGCCAGATCTTAATGCAAGGCAGGCAAGGTGGTTAGCTTTCTTGAGCGAATTCGAATTTGAGGTTAGACATATCAAGGGAAAGGAAAATAAAGTAGCAGACACTTTAAGTAGAAGAATCCATGGGTTATTTGAGATGAATACTAGCAGGGCAGAAAGTGATCTAGAAGAAAGAATAAAGGCGACAGGTATTGATGACGAAAACTATACTAAAATAATGGTAGAATCACCGAACAACACCGCGAACTCAGATAAACCAGATCTGTGTATCGACGAGAAGGGAATGCTATGATTTAAAAATAAACTTTACATAACAGATTCAACAGGGTTAAAAGTAACAATCTTAGATGAAGTGCATAAGAAACCATATTCTGGCCACCTAGGTTACTAGAAAACGATAACAACACTTAGAAAACTATTTTATTGGCCTAGTATAAAGGGTGAAATAGAATAATATTTGGCAAGGTGCTAATATTGTTAGCAGGTTAAGGCTGAGCACCAACATCCAATCGACCTATTACAGCCATTGCCAGTACTAGAATGGAAATGGGAGACTATATCACTTGACTTTATAACAGGTTTGCCTAAAACTCAGAAATAGAATGACTCTATCATGGTTGTAATCAATAAACTCAGTAAGTCTACACACTTTATTCCTGTAAAGTCTACTTTTAAAGCTATAAACATTGCTGAAATATTCATGAAAGAAATATTCCTAAAATGGTGATTTCAGATAAAGACGTAAAATTCACATCCACCTTTTGGAAGGAATTGTTTGCAGGGCTCAATACCAATTTGAATTTCAGTACAAGTTATCATCCACAAACGGATGGACAGAATGAAAGGAAAAACCAGATCGTGGAGGATATGCTCTGCATGTATGTAAGAACAAAACCGAACAAGTGGGAGGACTATCTGCACTTGGTAGAATTTGCGTATAACAATGGGTACCAAACTTCAGCTAAGTTAAGCCCTTTCGAAATACTGTATGGTAGAAAGTGTATGACGCCAATTAGCTGGGATAACCCGACTGAAAAACTCATGGTCGGACCCGAAATGCTCCAGGAAATGGAGAGCATGGTTAGAAAGGTACAACAAAAATTGAAAGAAGCACAGGACAAATAGAAGAGTTATGCAGACAAGAAAAGAAGGCAGTTGGAATTTCAAGCAGGAGACCATGTTTATTTGAAAGTCAAGGCCTGGAAAATCTTGTTGAAGTTAGGGAACTATGCCAAGTTGGCACCCAGGTTTTGTGGGCCCTTCGAGATACTAGCTCGAATTGGACCCATAGCATACCAACTTGCACTTCTAGCTAATATAAGAATTCATAATGTATTTCATGTTTCATTGCTAAAAAAGCATATTCATGACCCTACTCATATGATTGATTGGAACTTGGTGCAGGTGGAACCCAAAGGAAAGTTCCAGGTGGAACCCTTGCGCATTCTGGACTAGAGAGAAATAGCACTTAGGAACAAAGTCATCGCTCAGGTAAAGGTGCAATGGAAGCTCTTTAGCCTTGACGAGGCCACTTGGGAGTTGGAAGGAGATTTGCAAAAATCTCATCCAATCCTATTCCAGGAAAGGAACAAACACTAAGGACAATGTTTATTCAAGGGGGAAAATATGTGACCTCCCCCCAAAAATAAATAAAATAAAAATATTTTTAGAATTTAAATTGCTGGAAATTTATTTCCGTTTTTAGTAAATTCGAAATTGGAAAAATTTTGCCATTTATGGAAATTTCGAATTTTAGATTTTATAATTGTAATAAATGATTTTTACTGTTGGGAAGAGATCTGATTTGTCCCAACTAGATATTGGACTATGACACTTGTATGAAAAAACATAATATTTTATATTGATTGCAGGAGACAAAGGGGACAACCATGTTAAATTTTAGCTGACCATGACTCCATGAGAGGGGAACATGTTGGAACTACCCCTAGGCTGATTTTTACAAGTGGAAAATTAGTGAATTGTCCACTGGCAACCCCTGAAAATCAAGGATTTAGAAAGCTATGAAAATTCCCAAAGGAGGGAAAAGACCTAGGCAAATGGATAAATAAGCATATGTGAGGAGGTAGGACACTGCTAAGTATGCTGGGAAGGAAAACCATTGATTTTTTCCCTTGCTGTTATGAACACTGAATGGGTGTAAGGCAAGGGGAGGCTACTGGTTCAAAGGATATTTGGGAAGAGGGTTTTCCAAGTTTTCCCTCATGGACTCATGGTCAGGATAGGGGGTGAACTGTGCAAGTGATCTTGGCTACTCGGTTCTATGGTTGGGAGGTGTTATCGCTTAGTTTGTAGTTTAGGTCAAGTAGCTGAAAGGTAAGGGTCAAATTGGCATAACAGGAGATTTTTCACCCACTGTCACCTCGATGGGGGGCTCTTTCTATTTAGGGTGGCTAAACCCAAGGGAGACGTCCTTGGCAATCTGGGGTTTTGAAAGGTAAAGGCTTAAGGATTAAGGCAAGTTTTCCCTTCACAGATTACCGCCAAGAATATAGTCAGATGAAGAAGAACCACAGAAGAGGCACCTGCTTGCGAGACAAGACAATAATGATACTAGTACATGCAACAGTGGTTAATACTTCATTAATCAATGACTATCTATATTTCAATGTACATGAACATATATAATAGTAAATATTGATGAAGTCAATGTTTGCAATAATGGCAATATAAAGTCACTTGTCAACAAATACCAAAATGATATAGAATCCAATGAAATGATCAATCCTTAGATTAATTTAATGCATTTAATATCATCAAATGCTCATATACATGCAGTTGTTGCGTCAAGGATACTAGAGGTGATGTCAGCTTTCTTCTAGGGTTAATATTATAGACAAAGAGGTCAACGTTTTGCAGATAAGCCAATGAAATTTATCAATACATCAATGTTTATTGTTAGATGACTAAGCCACAGTGTTTTCTATCAACCCAAAGCTCAACAAGGGCATGACATCGTCATTAATTTGAGGGTTAGTAGACGTTAGGGTTAGTTAGGGTTTCAAATTTGAGAGTTTTGAAAGATTGTTTTTTGCATAACAGGCTCAATGTTGGAGATAAAGACCAGTGCCTTAGGGTATTATGGAGTCGAAAGCAAGGGCAAGATCTCAGGAGGATCTAAAT
This sequence comes from Picea engelmannii, assembly GCA_009831015.1. NCBI lineage: Eukaryota > Viridiplantae > Streptophyta > Pinopsida > Pinales > Pinaceae > Picea > Picea engelmannii. The sequence goes on from ML798953.1 coordinate 94,422, forward strand.
CTAAAGACTAGAGAGTTAGGTTCTATGGTGCTGCAATGGTAGGGCCCTAGAATCAAAACCCTAAGGGGAGAATGTTGGTTGTGGAGCCTGATTATCTTCCTGATTCAGAGGTCCTTGCTTTCAGTCGTGTTATATCCCATGAAGTATTTACACCCCAGAAGTATGTACACTCTTCCACGTGGGGGAGTGCAGAGGGGGGGTACTCCCTCTGTGGGGTCCGGGGGGTCCATCCCCCCGGCTGGGGGGGTCTGGGGGCAAGCGGGCCCCCAGCGGGGGTTCGAGGGTGAAGCCCCCAAAGCAAAAATTGCCTTATAAAAGTATATTGTAACTTCATTGTAAATCTGGACCGTTCATTATAAGGTCGCAGATCTAACGGTAGAGATTATGTTAGGGTTTTTTGCCCTAGAAGGAAACCCTCTTTTATGAGGGAAATGTATTGCGGCTATGGATGAAAGTGAATATTGTATTCTGAGAGAGGAGACTGTGAGAGAAAGAAGAGGAAGTTACAACGGGTTTTGCTATAGGTTGTATCCCTTCATTTGCTGGATAATAATAAAGGAAGGACCTGGCAATTTCTCTGGTGGACGTAGCCCACAC
>ML798953.1:98350-113760 GCA_009831015.1 Picea engelmannii
CTACAGAGGCTAGTAAAGAGATGATTTGGTTACAAAGGTTTATGGAGGAATTGGGAAAGAAGCAGGAGAACAACAGGTTGTACTATGATAGTCAGAGTGCCATTCACCTTGCAAAGAACTTAGCCTTCCATTCAAAGACTAAGAATACACAGTTGAGGTACCACTTCATACGATCTACCTTGGAAGATGGACAATTGAAGATGGAAAAGATACACACTAGCCAGAATCCTGCAGACATGTTAACAAAGGGAGTAACCGGGGAGAAACTGAGTTCTTGCTCAGTTTCAGTTGGTCTTCAAGAATGAAGATGAAGATGAGAAATTTGCCAGGTCCAAGAAGGTTCAGAGTCCAGCATATACAGCAGCGGTGGAGTTGTTGAGATCAGTCTCCAAGTGGGAGATTGTTGGTTGTGGAGCCTGATTATCTTCCTGATTCAGAGGTCCTTGCTTTCAGCCGTGTTATTCCCCATGAAGTATTTACACCCCAGAAGTATGTAAACTCTTCGACACGGGGGAGTGCAGAGGGGGGGTACCCCCTCTGCAGGGTCTGGGGGGTCCATCCCCCCGGCTGGGGGGGTCTGGGGGCAAAGCCCCCGAAGCAAAAATTTCCTTATAAAAGTATATTGTAATTTCATTGTAAATCTGGATCGTTCATTATAAAGTCGCAGATCTAATGGTAGAGATTATGTTAGGGTTTTTTTCCCTAGAAGGAAACCCTCTTTTATGAGGGAAATGTATTGCGGCTATGGATGAAAGTGAATATTGTATTCTAAGAGAGGAGACTGTGAGAGAAAGAAGAGGAAGTTACAGCGGGTTTTGCTGTAGGTTGTATCCCTTCATTTGTTGGATAATAATAAAGGAAGGACCTGCCAATTTCTCTAGTGGACGTAGCCCACACTGAGTGAACCACGTAAATCTATGTCTCTCTTGTATTGTGTGTCTTCTGTGTTTTGTTTCTTCATTTGTTTTATTTTATTGCTCCGCGGTCCTGTTTTTTCTAACAGAGGAGGCTCATTCCAGTGTTGCTTAAGCAAGGCCTCATGCTCCTCCCTCTTTCTTTAAATATTCTTGGCAAAACAGCTAGCTTTAAAACACAAATTTAAGGGTGAAAAGTGTTGCAAGAGCAAGGCCCTTCAAACCCTAAAAGTCAAAACCCTAGGTGTAGAATCAACTAGGCCTAGGACATCTTCTTTCTTCAACTTATGTTTAAATGCTAACTCAAAAAAAGGGTGATTAGTGTAGTAATGACTAGGCTATATCCTCCTTAATCAATGGCTAAAACAAGGTTCTCAATCATGGGGACATATAGCAAGGACCTACTTGTGTGCTTGCTACCTAGGGTTTCAAGATTAAGCAAATTAATAGCAATATAACAATAAATGCAAGAGATTTAACCTACAACCATTCATTCAAGAAGTTTTGCATGAAAAATACACTTACAAGTTATGAAGAATGCTCATCGAACCCTAGTTGTAAACCTTCCAATGAGAGAAACACCATAACATTCCAAGAAGATCCTCAAACAAGAGTTGCGCCTCACTTCCAAGAGCCAAAAATACCAAGACAAAAGACTAAAAGTGATCTCTCACAAGAGAGTGAGTTATGTTATGTTTAAAATGAGGCCCAACGTCCTCTATTTATACCAATCTTATGACCTTTAATTTAAAAATAGGTCATTAAAATAGCCGACAAGGCTGACCTTTAAAATTTACACTGTTTTTACATTAAATGCTAAAAAATGTCATAATATGAGCTAAAAGGGGGACGTCAGGCCCTTCTGAGGGAGATGTTGGCCCTTTTTGGGCAAGCTCAGCATCCAGGAAGCCAAATGTTGGCCCTTCTAGGGCTCCTCCAAGCTGCCACACGTGCCAAATGACCTCAACACTCTGCCACATGCTCCAAACAATGTCCAGCTCTCTCAGGTGATGTCCTTTCCATCAAAAGAAAACGTCCCATCTACAGTGGGTGATCCCCCCTAGGCTAGGCTCTGCCAAAGTGTCTTGGGTGGAATGTCCTTCTTCCTTCTCGTGCAGTGGCTCATCACAATGTTGTCTTGTCTTTGCCATCCCAGCAACCATCTGATGGGCTCTTCAGCCCCATGGAGGTTCGAGCTAATCATATCCCTATGTGTATCGGTCCTCTAGTACCTGTCCATCGGGTATGGTCCTACACATCAAAAACTTCACCCTCCATGGGCTCGTCAGTCCTCAAGATCATAGCAATGTCAATCATGTTTCATCATTAAATTTATCAAATACATGCATGAAATCCCTAGCATATCATCTAAGAGCTCAAAGATATTACACATATCTACTATACAAAGTTGAAGAAACCAACAGAATAACCTATTGGGCTAATATCCACAAGAAAAGGAAAGTTTCCACAAAGGATCATTCAAGCGATGTACATGAAGTGGTATGGTCTAGGGATGTCCAATCATAGTAAGATGAGGGGTAGGTGTTGTCTGTGGGTGCCTCTGTAGGAGGTGAGCTGTACTCATCATGGATGCACTTTTTCCAGGCCCCTTTATTAACTTTATTCATTTTTTATTGCTTTTCTTTATTTTTTACTTCAAGGTCTGACCAGAGGACAATGCCTTGGCGTGGTGACTAGAGCTGACAGTGTTATGCACTGGTATCTTCACAGAAATGATAAGGCTGGCTCATGATGAGACCCCCTTTCCCTTGGCCATGCAACCAAAGGTCATTGCCCTGGCGTGGTGACCAGATAATGGCAATGTCATAATGTTGGATACCTATGAACATAATGGGCCGGCTCGTGATGAGACCTCCCATCCTCTTAGTTAGGTCTTGTTTTATCATTTTTCTTAGGGTCCCTTTAGTTTCTTATCGAGAGGCCTTTTATTGCCTTCTTGGGGATCCTTGGGCGAAGCATCTTTAGGTTTTATTTCTTATGTCTTTTATCTTTTACCAACTACTTTTACCCCCTGGGCCTTTAGCCCCTTCTTCCCACAGGACAAAGTGTAACCCTCAAAAGGTCATCCTAATGGCTGGACTAGGGGAATGGGATGGATGTGTGGGAAATAAGATGTAAAATGATAGAATGGTGGGAGCGGACGATGGCTCTGCAAATCCCCCTTGGTGGCTAACCAAAACCCATGAACACAAGCTTGCTAAGTCACCCCATTAATCACCCCCAGCAATGGTCAAGTGGATTAGTGTAAGATCCAAGTAGTCATCAGAAATGTAAGGAATCTGATGCATATATAAGAAGGTTATAACGATCAAACATGACACATACCATGATACCTTGGACCAATTACCTCATGGAGCAAGAGTCTTCTCCGATGCAAGTCCAAGCCGATGGTGATGGAAGTTGTTGCTACTAACAGGACAAGTCTGGTGAAGAAGAAGAAGGATGGGCCCTCCAGGGCCATGCTCTGGTCAATCCTGCTCTCGGTACTCCATGTCTAGGACCTGTGGGCCTCGAGACATGATCTCCTAGTTATCCCTAGATATCATGGATAACAGGAGGAACGTGGTTGTTCCCTTTGTTTTTCCACGAGTTTAGTTCAGATATGTTACTCTAACCCCTACCTGTTCGAATGATTTTATATCTATGGTACTAAACATGTTAAATCTGTAGTGAAGTAGTTTATGGTTGTCTGTTTCAAACAATCATATAATTGTTGTATGTTATTTCTTGTACCGAATTTCAATATCTTTGTTTCTGTAGAGTGAATTGGCTACGGATATAGTGAAATCCTTCAAGTTAGCATGCATCCATAAACATAGACAAAGGTTGTTCGATGACTACAGTCTATAGCTACCTTCCTAATTTTAAATCTGTTGAATGAAAGGAAAATTGATTTTCTTATTTAGTGTAATTTGTAGCCAAGCGTACCAATCCCTATGGCGAAATTATATTTTTGTATATAACTAGTATACAGTGAACCTTCACTAATAAGTAGACAAGATCAAACTATTGGAAAATATATTTTGCACCACTAAGATTATGATCGACATACATGTAGACTTGTATAGGTATTGTGTGAATAGAGACATATTATATGGTGTATAATCCTTATAAATGATACATTCATGCTGAGGCAAAACTAACTATAAAATAAAGTCGGGTAATATACATATATGTGTGTATAAAATTACTCGTACGAAAGTAATCCAGTAAAAATCCACAGACCCCATTACCGAAGAGTTGAAACATAGATTCTATGGTATGGTTTAGTAGTATCGGCTCTGGATCAAACCCACTTAATTCTTGTGTGAGATCAAAAAAATGCTAGATTAATGGTTGGAATAGGAACATAAGTCAAAATATAAATTACATAGCGCATATGCGGTGCAATGTGTAACCCACAACAAGTTAGGGTTATGATATGAATGATTCATGAGTGGGGAAAGCGAGGCTCAGGCTCGATTCCTACCATTTCCATGTTGGTTGTATAATAGAAATAAGTACCTAAACTTCAAAACAAAACTCGGAGGATATTTGAATACAAGCGGGAGAGAACCTCCCTTAACCATAGCATTTATGTGCTAGCTGTAAGAGAATTAATATACTTGGTTAAATCATTTTGAGACGACTGTGTAATTAATACTTAAAAATTAACTAGAATAGATCAAGAAATGAAATTCATATTAATTCTGGGAAATTAACTAGAACAAATTGAGAAATGAAATTCATATTAATTATGGGAAATTAACTAGGATAGATCAAGAAATGAAATTCAACATTAATTATGGCAAATTGACTAGAACAAATCTAGAAACGAAATTGAACTCTGTTTGACAAACCGAACTTTCAGAAAAATTTAGAAGAGAATGTTAAACACAGAAACATCAGTTCTGAATCCTGTTGTTACCATAATATCCACAACAACCAAAAACCCAATACTTTGTTCTTAAATCATTTAAAGAAATGGTGTTATGGATACCACGAATCCAATTAAGCGCAAGCTTGGCGCACTTGTAGTGTACCAATCTTTAAATACAAAATTAGGGTGTACCCTTAAACAACTAACACATAACTGGGAGAAACGAAAGATCTTCACAATATTAAAAAACGAGCCATAGCCTCGATCATCGGTGCCAGTAATAACCTAGACAGAGGGTTATTCATAGTTGGAACCCGTACCTCTTGGAAGAGTGAAGAGGGCGATCCCCTTCTATGGCATGAGCACACTCTGCATGAAACAAGGTGAAACAATAAGGAAGTGTATCCGACAAACAATAACAAAATCTTTTAAAAAGAACAAAACGAAATAAGAAAAAACTTAACTGTAATAGTGGTTTCTTTAACCTTCGTCATTATGCTCAAACCCGTGTGCTCCCAGACCGAGGAGGGAAGAGGAGTTCATGCCTCCCTGATGGGTACCCTTGCACAATAAAGGGGCCCATCATTAGTGACAAATACAAGCTTTTAACCCAAAGAAATCATGTACAGGGATAACATGCGTATAATGAGCGTAAAGCGATAGTAAACATAAATCCATCGTAACAGTTTAATTATAAACAAAAAAGATTAAAACTGCCTCTGGACTATAGGATGACCCCTATAATCGGCATAATCATACGAGTGAATGTAAGGTTTAAACATAGGACCTTTGTTTAGTTCCACACTGTACCGAGAGGTCTTTTACACACAAGAAAATCCAGTTATATACACTGTCAACAACCGACGAAGGAAAAACATACCCAATACGAAAATTTCAGTTATGGAAAAAAATAAATAGAATATATCGGATGCTCATATCAACAGACATCGGGATAAGACCTTCCATGGAGAAATATGGCTCGGCTTGACAGGAAATCCAGTACAGAGAGGGGATAAACTACAAGAACCCTAAACCCTACTAGAGCATCCCATTTTCCCCTTTGTTATATTTTTAACACCGATATAAAACAAGAAATGCTACCAAGGCTCTGCTTGTATACTGGAGTTACTGAAAAACTACTCGATGAGACACAAAAAAAAGAACCTGAATGCAAACGACAGCCAAGTCGACTTACCATCTTATAGGGTGGTACGTTGAGGAGTCTGCTGCAAATAACTCTTCCACTTGGAGCAAGGTCTGATTTCACAGAGGCATAACTATGTTGCTAAGACAAAAAAACTAAAACAGAGTTTAATCAGGAGTTTTCCTTCCATTCACCAAGCCAAGACCAGAATGAAGTGAGAATGATAGGATACCTTCGTATGGAGTAATGGAGGATGATTGGGAATCATACATAGCCATGTGAATGAATGGTAAGTGCCAACATTTCATTTGGCACACCGTTCGAACTTTGTAATGATTAGACTCAACTCAGTGCGCCATAAATGTTGCAGACAGGCCATTAAGTCGAGAGAGTTCCAACTAGTTGCTTTTGTTCAGAGAATTTATGGCAAGGAACCCGGATGGCCTACGAAGGATTAATTCCTTTATCACCTAGTTACACCAGTTATCATTGAATCCCAACTACCTTTGCTTTAACTATATCCTACTCAAGGTCTAGCCACTCACGCTTTTACCTTTGTATAGGTTAGTGTTTGATTTTTACCTAAGAGGTTTTGTTTTATAAGTTGTCGAATGGTGTTAACCTTTTCTCTTAGACCTTGTAATAAGTTGTATACAAAGTCGTTTATCATAAGACTTCACACCTATGACCATTACTTGTATGGATTAGTTGGTTCTAAGCAATTATACCCCCTTACCATATAGTGGGTTTCGGAAACGAAAATGGTGGGTATTACCAAGTTGCAAATAAAAACAAGGTATCCCTAGCTATGTACCTATGATCGCTTATATAACTCAGCACTAGAATAGGAAGAGGTGACAGTATGATAAAATCAATTAGAGCCGTAAAGGCAAAGGAATGTTGTACATCATGGTTGACGATTGACTGAAACTTTAAAGATACAGTATCAATTCAAAGTACCCAATAAGAAGAATAATTTAAAGAAATAAATTTTTTTTTTATATGTAAATTTTGAGGTAAATCACAAGTTGATGTTGATCCTCCATCGACCAACATATTTCATTTTTATTTTTGTTGAGCTGGTGAAGGAATTTCGAGAAAACATTTTATTTGAACTACTGTGTCTTTCAAGTGTTCCTCTACTGAATTAAATTCAAAAACTTGGAAACAAATTCTTTTGATATCGGCTTAGTTGGAAGTGTGGCCACGTGCTTCTTCAATCTTGTACCATTTTCTTGGTATCTCATATAATGTACTTGGGAACATATGGGGCCATACCCATTCATCCTTGTATCCTATTCTTCACCATTTTCTTTATCATTGAATATGTTGTATTGGATGGAAGCCTATTTTGAATGCGGGAATATCTGCACCTTTGTATAGTTTCTTCTCACTAAATATTTCAACAAAGTATCTCGACACCGTCGTCCATGTTTGTAGTAGGGGGGAATGCGTTTCGCACTATCTTGCATCCTGGTCTATGAAAGTTTCCACAAGACTTTGTGTTCTTCTTTTCTCTCCTATGGATTTTTCTACCTCTTCAACATGGGTTGAAGGGGTATGTCGTTCACTATATCACAACGGTTTTCTTATCTGACTATCAGTTGGAATGAGAGTGGGAGTTTGTCAGGATATTTTTTTGTAAATTTTTTCTACAACCTAGATTGAATAGCACGTTTTAATATGTTTCTTTGGAATAAATTCGATATACCGACAATATTTTTTATGTTCTTCATAATTCTTTATTTTCTAGTTGTATAAGATGGAGTCAGAATTTTGTCCGACTGACATGGGAGATTCTCTCAAAATTTATCCTTCTGCGGTCAGTTCTATATAATATTTTTGTTTGTTGTTTATCTTATATAAACATTTGGCTCATTGATCTTCGTTCCATGACCCCATCCATGGGTTTCCTTCCTTTGGATCCAAGGGAATAATTATTTATCTCCCACTTCCTTTCATTTTTATTCTATCTCTTTCCAGGGAGATAGTTTCTTTCATTCGTCGACCCCATGGTCGACTGACAAGAGTTGCATACGTTGGAATTCCTTCGACAAGTTCGATCACTTCAAAGTCGATCAAAGTGGGTATTCCCATAATTTACATGTCGACATTTCTCAGTATTTCGATTGGTTCTATTAATCTTTGATCATTTAACTTAAGATAATTCGTTGTGGGTGCTATGTTGGGTTGGCCCATTCGAACCCATGTTTCTCGTGGTAAAATATTAACTTGTGAACCAAAATTGAATAACACATGATTGACCATAATTCCTTTGATTTCCAAGTCGACTTGTGGATCAAAATCTTTGTTTTTATAAGAGAGGTGATTTGTCTTCTTTGTCGGTTTCTGGCCCTCTTTGTATTCTCGTAGTATTTTGAGTAGGTCCAATATCCTACCTATCAATTGTTTTTCTTTGAGTAGTTGAAAAAATTCTTGGATGGTGTCTTCATCTCGAATCCTTGTATTTTGTTGACCTTTTGTGGAATTACTGAAGAATTTAACAGATTCTCTCATTATTTTCTCTTCTTTATCTGAGTTTGGGAAGTTGTTAGACTTATTTCTTTGGTAATTTTGTGGTGGAGTATAGATGTCGTGTCTTGCATTGGACCTTGTAACAATATGTAAATTTTTGGAGTTCCTCACCTCTTCTTTGGATACTACATGTAGTAGATTCACAATTTTTCTAGGTATAATTTTGTCGAGTACTATCGGGCAGTATTCTAGAGAGTGATCTCCAATGCCGCATATGTTGCAAAACTTCAAATTGATTTTTTATTTTATCAGATAGTCTTTGTTGTCATGATCATTTTTCCATCAATTAGAACAATATGGTTGTCTACGACCTCGACCTCGACCACCAAATCCACATCGGCCTCCTCGACCTCGACCATGACCATCGAAAGAATCATCTCTTCAACCATAATTGTTTTCTTGGTCAATGGTTTCTATGTGGTAGACCATTCGTACATTATTCTGATTTCCAACATTTAGATGGCATTCTGAAGTTCAGTGATTGAAGGCTTCGCAAATGTGGCACCACTTCATGTTTTTTAGATTGTGTGGAAAATCTTGTATACTATGATCAGTTAGGCATTCACATATGTTACAGTATTTCTGGGCTTGTACTCGGTGGACATTCGTTGTTTGCATGCACTCATTTAGGGGACAATTGTCCTTTGTGTGTCTGTCCCTAGTGCATATGGTGCACCATATTTCATTGTATGATATGGATAGAGTTTTGATAGTTTGTTGCAAATTTTCTATCTTTTCATCAAATCTCTTCGTTGTTGAGGAAGTCGATGGGATATCATCATCCAACTCTACTCATTGTTCTTTCTGCAGTGCGTCTTCACAATTAGTTATCTCATACAAGTACAACGGGGATAGAATTCTTGGTAGTAGCCCAGCTACATACCACTGGAATAGAAAATATTGATCAATCGACATCAGGATTTGACTTATAAGATATTTGAATCACTTATCATACTCTCTTACCGAATAGCCTGGTTTTTGTTTGATTTATTTTATCTTTTGGGTTACAAGGTGTGTGATGTCCTGAATTTTAAAGAATGTTAGGAAAATTTTCTTTATTTCTGCTTTTGAGAGAGTTTGATTTTCTGTATAGTTCATGAACCATGTTAAAGTGCCATGGCACAACATAGCTATGTTTTGAGCCATTTTCTTGTCCTCTTTTCTATAATGTCAGCTACATCCCAAAACTTTTCACATAGAAACCAATCGCATTTTGGTTCTTCTTCTACTTTGTAAATGGGGATGTGGTTGGATCCAATTTTTAATTTCTTGATGGGAACACTTGGTTTTCTTGGTGTTTGAGTTATTACTGCTTTCAACTAAGCTGTCAAATCTTTTGGTCAGTTTTTTCTACATTCGAAAAAGGATGATACTCAAGGAATAGTTTTTTTTCTTGAGTACAGAATAGGCATCCTCAGTTTGGGAACTTTGATTTTTGTATTCGACTAACCGTCATTCCAAAGGTAACGTGGCTTCAAGACTAAAGTTAATTGATTCTCTCGATATTAGATGTGGCAGGGGGGTCGAGTCAGTGAGGTCCTTGATTTGGATAATCATATTGTCAACTTCATTTCGTTTAGGCTCGAAAATCAATGCATCTCATAGGTTTCCCAGGTCATATGTTCTGTACCATAATATTTTTGATTGTTCATCTATCTGCAGGATTTGTTGGAGAAATTATCTTATCCTTGGATTGGATTATGGTGCAGGAGATGCAAGTAAAGCTGGTCCAGATTCTTCGTAGTCCATACTTTTTGGTTCATCGACCGGTTGATTGCAGTTCAATTGTGCATCATTGTATCTATCGGGTGTCACCACGAGTACTGCTATTGCTAACTCCAGTCGATCTTTGTCTGAATCAAACTGCTCACGTGCTCTAAATGGATGACCCTCCCATGACATATTTCTATTCTACTTTTTACTGTTCCATTGTTTACGAAGCTCTTCTCTTTTATGTTTTCTTTTATCCTGTTCTATTTTCTGTATATCCACGGATTTCTTGTGGGATTTCTTTCCTCTTGATGACATTTAGGCTTGGGAAACACTACTTATTGTTTTATGACATCTCACAGTCTCTACGGACCCCCCATTTCCAACCTGAATTACTCTAAGTCGGGAGCATTGGACATAATTATTTCTTCAAGAAGTAATCCCATGCTTCTCTTGTATCTTTGCACTTTGCATCAAGAAATGCTTCCCATTTTTCGTCTCTTTCTTGGAAGTTTATATTTGGTAATAATGTTCCTAATATTGGTCGATATTCGACGATATCACTGGCTCCCTTGTCAAGAAGGAATTTATGAAGAAGTGTTGGAACCATGCAGAAAAATATGTCGTGCAATTGGGTGTAGAATTTCTCTTTTATTTTGTCGAGGGACGTCCGGTCTTCAAAGACTTGTTCTAAAATATAATTTTCAATAATTCATTCGAGCCATTCATACAGGTTCATTCTTCCTTCGTTCATCAACTTTAGGCCTAACTCCTCATCGAGTGTCAATATACGCATCACCTGATTTGTTAATTTGATGAAACAATGCTTCTGGGATAACTTCAAGAAATCTTTTGTGTGTCTCTGAAAAGAATCACAACCTTGTTTTGGCTAGTGAGAGGTTATTCCTTCTTGCATATTTTTTGATTTAGTTCTCTATTTTTCCCTCCCACCACTCACATATGTCTTGTTGAGTTAGCATTTATGTATACTTCTACATGCCCAAGTTTAGTAATACTGGCAACGAAACCAATGTTGTAATCTAGGGGAGAGTAGGAAATCTCACTAGTAGAACCTTACATAGCCATCATAGAGATACATGCATACACATAGACATATAGAGATACATACATAAGTAATGAGATCCCCAAGAAGAGTTCTTTTATTATATGATAGACAATACATCACAATTACATATAAGCTCTCCCATGAAGCTATATGAGCCTTCATGTGCTTATCCATTTATACCTCTATTAGGCATTTGTAACTACTTAGCTTTCTGAGTCGGTCGGTTAGCAGAGAATCTGATTGAATTCTACTTTTAACTACACCAGTCAACCAAAAATTCTAAGTCAACCATCAGGTCTAGTCAATAGGACCAACTATCCCCTACAACAACTATCACCTGGTGCAATTTCATTTCTCTTCATATTGGACCCAACCCCTTGTTGTGCACCTCTAGTTAGTTATTTTCCACCTCTCTCTTCCACTCTTCGCCTTATCTCAACTTCTTGCATACCTCTTTGGTCTTTTTCTCCTTTTCTCTTCTGGTTCCATTCCATACCTCATGTCATCTCAACAATTTTTGGATCTTCTTCAATGGATCCATCTTCTCTATGATTTTCCACCATATTGGCAACCCCCCTCCCTACACTATGGGAGTTTACTTAGCCATTCTATTGGGATCCATGCGCATCAACCCTTTCTCTACACACAACATTTTTATCTGTAGTGGGATTTGTTCCAGCTTCTACTTTCTTATTCCTTCCACAAACTTTCTTTCATCCTCACTGAAAGACTTTGTGTATTCCATGACAAATTCAACAATTTAGCCTTATTTTACTCAAGAAAACTAGAATTAAATAGCCCGAATCCACTTACAATCCAACACTTTCAATTCTTCAAGCTTGGCTTGATCTCAAACCACTATATCCAATGGCCACGCTGGAGAATTGGTCGGAATTTTTCTTTTTATCCATTCATGCAATAGACAAGGAAATTCAACAAAGAAAAGGTCATGCATATAAGAGTAAATATACATGGCTTTCCATTTCTTTGCATTCAACCTCAATCCTTGAGTCTCTCACAGGGAGAACTATTGTTCTTTTGCCTCTACCCAGTCTTCAATTTCCTTCTTAAGTGGAAGCCACCTCATTTTGTGCCTTCATCATTCCTTAAAATAATTTTAGGTCTCGAAAATGCATCCATTTGTTGGGAATTTTGATCCATGCTTGCATGTTTCCTTCTTAACATTCAATATTTTAGGCCTAGGGTTCATCCAAAGTTGTTCAACAAAAACCCAAAGCACCAACATATAAATCCTCAACCAAGGCTAAGGAAGGTCTCACCCAAGATGTAGAGAGGATCACATAGCCCGTAAGGTCTTGTGACAGGGATGAAGGATAAACAAATGAAAAGTCATTAGGATTGGCATCCATGCAACTCATATTTTACAAACTATTAGGACTGAGAGTTAAAACAATACACACACATATTCAACTCATACATGATAGACATAGAATGGATGAAAATTGTCGCATATTTATTACTGGAGCCATTCTATCACAACAAAGATATACATTGTGTAGGATAGATTATGATAGCTATAGAACTTCATATATTTTTGTTGTAGGATATTTTCACCATGCAGAAGTTACCTCCCTTAGGATCTTCCTAGACGTAAGACAAAATAGAGATGTAATCTACATATTTTCCTAGATCTAAATTATACATGAAAAATATCTATTGAAATGGAAGGCTTACCCGAATTGTGATGGTTTTCCCTGCGCGGTCCTTAGCTACTAGTTTCCACGAAGATGTCCTTCACCATTGCCATATCATATCTACACACATAGAGACACAAAAAACATTCAAAATATCCAATTGATCATGCATAAATTAATGATATATCTAATAATGCTTCATAACACATGAAAACATAGATTTATCCATCAGAAAACATAGTAATTACATACACATCGAAGTAGAGGGAAACATCTTGTACATATTCTATTGATCAAATGGAAATGGTTTAGATCTTACAATTTGATAGCTTGATGAAACTCTCACCAGGTTCCTTGCCCATGCTCTGTGATTAATCTGCCAGCATAAGCATACTTTCTCTTTTCCTCCTCCTTTCCATAGGAGACCACTATTATTTATAGGATAGTAGAGATAAGATCAAAGGGAATTTTGGATAGGATTTCCCTGCCGAAGATGAAAATATTTTGAAGATCAAATCACGGAGAATCCGTGATTGAATATCATATCACAAAATCAATCCTAAAAGGGATTAATAGATCTGGTTGCACCCTGCATTATTTCATGGAGTGATCGATCACTCATTTCATGAGGATAGGGAGTTACCAACACTTCTTGTTCATAGGTTGTAAAACCAACGACCATGCAAAAAAGTACTATAATATCAAGGGAAAAGTGGCATGATTTAGTGGTTCAGACTAGTGACCCCTAGATGATTCCCATTGAGTGATCAAGTTGCAAATAATTATATAACATATGGCCCATAAAGTGTGAGGTCAAAAGAGGTGTCTAATGGACGAAATAATTTACAAAGAAATCCCAGATATTTGAGCGAAGGATTCTAGAAAGAAACCATCATCACTCCAACATAATAATAACACCCTCGAGGTGGGCATACCCATGCTCAGTAATCAAAATGAAGCATAGCCTCCAAATAATACATTGTGGATCCATGCATGACACAAGTAACTAGATCATGGCCATGAAAGAATACATTATGGAGCCATGTCACAAGTGAGAGCATAGCCACGACCAAGTACAAATGTGGATCTATGTCATATTATAAAAATATGTGAGAGCACTCAATGCCTGAGCAATGTCCGAAGTAATCATGAATAAATCAATCACAGCTTGGGAAGGAAGAAGATCAAGGAATGAATGGTCCCAAACCAAGGTCTTTGTCCCAAATTCAAAATGGTATGAATATACAACATAAGAATAAATGAGCGGAGGTAGAGCATGGTAGAAAATATTTGATTATTGGTCATTGATGTATAACATTAACAAACACAAGGTAACCCAACGATGATGATGATGGACCCCAATATACCTAGTACAATATAGCGGGTGTGAATAACTGAATTGAAGTCGAACACATGCAGATTCATTCAACATGAGCCAATGATTTAAACCCATTGCTGAAATGCAAGGGAGACTACCACTGATGTCTACAAGTCCAAGTATACTGAATGGTTTCTATATTTCAAACCTAGATAATGAGCCAGAGTTGACAGGATGAAATCTGTCAAAGGAGGACCTTGATGTATCCCCCATCAATCAACATGAAACATTGAAAGGTAGATGGTGTGAAGAATGTAATGGTAGAGCACAACTAATGTAGGGATGATCGAGATGAATGGGTTAAAGGAATGAAAATGGACGACAGAGGATACTTGTAACTTGAACAAATAAGTACGAAAAATAACTTGACTTGGAAGCATTGACTTGATAAGGACCAAAAAAATCATCATGGGAGACTAGAAGAGTAACCAGTCGACGGAGTCTGAAAACTCATGGAGATGGTAATGATTCAAAGATAGTGGATAACCCGACTGTAATATCCCTAGGTTGAACCCAATAGAAAATGTAAATGCAAATGCACTTAAGCTGGTGAGTTGCTTGATATCATTTTTATATGCACCTTTCATGGCATAGTGCATGCATGTACTGCGTAGTAAAATGATGCAGTGTGCACATTCTAGGATATCGTGCACAACATCTTAAGTGCGCACGATTTTGAGGTCAGGGAGCCTTTGTGTATATGTTGTGTTTTATAGGCTAATGAGTCGTTTCGTGATGATTAGGATGGAAAGCCTAGATGTTAAAGGCCAATGCACCTATTTTTGTATATGTATCATCATTTGTTAAGGTCCTAACCCGCACATAGGTAGATCAATGTATTCGGATGTAATAAAGGTCAATATTAATAAGACCTTTCAATAAAATAGAATAAGGCGGATGTAAGAAGTCCTAATAGAAGCTTCCGCTTCTAGAAGGATCTTCCTCTAGATGCTTCTTTTTAGTATAAATAGGAGTCGAGGGTATGGAGAACCCTAGCTTGGATATTATTGTAACAGAGCGTTGCTCGATTGGAGGTTGCCCCCTCGAAGAGGCCTGTGAACATTGCTATCTGAATCAAGTGCTATTTCTGTTCAAGTGCTATTTCTGTTGCTATTTCATATATCGTTT
>ML798953.1:119233-163679 GCA_009831015.1 Picea engelmannii
GATGTAATAAAGGTCAATATTAATAAGACCTTTCAATAAAATAGAATAAGGTGGATGTAAGAAGACCTAATAGAAGCTTCCGCTTCTAGAAGGATCTTCCTCTAGATGCTTCTTTTTAGTATAAATAGGAGTCGAGGGTATGGAGAACCCTAGCTTGGATATTATTGTAACAGAGCGCTGCTCGATTGGAGGTTGCCCCCTCGAAGAGGCCTGTGAACATTGCTATCTGAATCAAGTGCTATTTCTATTCAAGTGCTATTTTTGTTGCTATTTCATATATCGTTTCTGTGTATTGAGAAGATTATGCTGGATATTTTACTGTTATTCTGTTATTTCTAGCATTTCGTTTTTGTTCTGCATATTTTATATATCTGGTATCTTGCATCATTAATATAAAATACATTGTTGCGCGCAGACCGACCACGATAAAAGAGATGGGGGACTAAACAAAACTAGTTAGGGAAAGGGGGGGCTGGGCTAAAAGTTAAGGAAAAAAGGGCTAAGCTAGAGAGCTTAAGCCAGAAAGGAATATTATATTAATATTTCTTAAATATAAAGTATGGATAATTATTTTATCCTAAGTTCTAAAGATGGGGACAAGTGGGCCAAAGTAGCTCCCAACATGACAAGTGTCAAGTTGGGGACATGCATACATATTGTTTGGACTTATTTCATTTCTGATCATTCTTTCCATGATTCAACCATTTGTTCTAGGATCACTCACTCACTTAGTCAACTATCTTCTGTACCTTCCTATCACTGTACCTGAACTGTATCCATAACCATACCTGTTTTGAGTAGCTGGTTAGCTTGGGAGCTACACTGAAGAAGCGAGTTGTTAGGCCCGTGGGATATTGAAGAGGCGGGTTGTTAGGCCCGTGAGTAGTTTCTCTCTGGATGAGAGAATTGCTGGGAATTATTCTCCTGAATGTGCTAAACTACAACTACAGGGCTCTGAGACTTCCTGTCTGGCCTGTTGCTGAAGCCTGGAAAGGAAGTGGGGTGGCCAAAGGACTGTTGAGCAGAGAAGGCGCACACTTCTAGGGGTGGGATAGGCATGTGGGGAATGAGGGACTATAGGCTGTTAGTTTGAATAGGCACCCATGACAGAGCATTTACTATATTCTATGATCCATTAGCCTAGTTAGGAATCCCTTTACCCGGGTGGAGTTTAGTCCCAGCTCGGGGGTGACCCACTGGTGAGAGTGATGAGCAGTGTGGTCTAAGGCTAGGAGGTTCGTGGAAGGTATGCATGTAGTTGGTGATATTCTTACCAAGATAAGTGCCAATTGTTTGATAAATTTACATGTTGCATTACTATTTACATGTTTAGTTTTATGGGTTTATCCTATGCGTGGTTATAACTATCTGTATGTTTATGGGTATTTCTTGTATATGCTACATGTCTATGTTTACTGTTATTTTAGTATGAATTCGTTCTTTTACATAATGTATTTGTCTTTTTATGTTTTATTTATGAAGTTCCACAAAGTCTCTATGTGTATATGTTTTAATTGCATGCAGTTCGAAAATTTTATGTGGCATATCTCAGTTGGATGTTGGGTATGTTACAATATGTTCCGCAGAGAGAATGAAAGTGTTCTCTCATGTATCATAGGCTGACCTGGGTGGCCGGGGACGTTACAATATGGTATCAGAGCTTTAGTTTTCAACATTGAGCCTAGATGGGCCGAACAAGTTGATTTGAAGAGAAATTTCACAGAGGATTGATTTTGAATTGGCCAAATTTCAAGTCACAGAGCGTCCATGGTAAATTTTAGAAGCAACAACGCGGAATTGGGAAAATCCCAATTTTTGTTGTTAAATTCATGAGAAAATGGAGAAATTCGGCCAAGTGGTGAGATATTATCGGTTTAATATCAGTTCTAGCAAATTTAGACCTGGAATTGGTCGAATTTGAAGTTATAACGAAGCCATGACAGATGGAGTGAAATTAGTAAATAAAATTCTCAATTCGTGAATTGATTTTTTGATAAATTCGTTCCAGAAATGTCAACCCACAACGATTTGTTGTTGCAGAGGTTGAACTAGTGTTATCAGGGTGAAATTGAACAAATTGCATGGTTTCATAATGTCTATGGTAAATTGGGGAAAAAGTTAGGAAAAATCCCCAATTTTTGCAGTGGAATTCACAAGGAATCGATGCGCATAAAAATGAATGTGTGCAGGTGGGTGCACTAAGAATACAGGATGCGCAGTAAAAAGCTTGTGATATGTAAAATTGGGCACTGCACGAAAAAATGTTGGCGTGCGGGTGCACGTGCAAAATTTTGGAACTGCATGGAAAAATGTTGGTGTGTAGGTGCGCGCACTAAATTTTGACACTGCGCGAAAAAATGTTGGTATGCGGGTGTGCACGCTAAAATTTGGCGTCGCGCGGAAAATTGTTGGTGTGTGGGTGCGTGCGCTAAAATTTGGCGACACACAAAAACATGTTAGTGTTCAGGTGCACAAGATAAATTTAGCATTGCACGGTGTGCACACACATAATAATGGTGCACGCGGTGTGTGCAATATTGGCAAAGCGCAGAGGAGTTTTGTTGGTGTGCGCACAATATGTGTATCTGTTGTCGCACGAAAATTTAGTTAATGGTGCGTGCAGAGTATTGGTGCACGTTGGGGTGTACTAAATTTTTTCATGGTGCAGTGCATAGAGGGAAATGCATGCGGAATATCAGTGCATGATACAAAAATTGTGCGCAACGGGTAATAGTGCAAGAACCAAAACTGTGCGCGGTGGATATTGGCACGCGACACAAAAGTAGTGCGCGGATGTTATTGGCATGACATAGAAGTGATGCATAGTGGTTATAGGTGCACGGAGCATGAATTACCTTGTGGTGTTGTTGTACATGCTAAATATGGGTGTACAGGTTGAAATTTGTGCACGCAAAGTCATTTGGAGGGTGAAAAACAATGGAAAACCAGCGAATTTCCGCGACATTTTATATTGTTTGAATGTCATCTTTTTGCAGCACATTTTTTAGGTACTCATAAACCATGAGAACAGTGTACCAAGGTACACTTTGTATCTACAGTTCAAATTCAAGAGCTCATATATATCTTTCTAATGGTGTAAATCGTTCATCAAACAGAGCTTTTATGAAAAAGTTACAGCATAAATAATGGAGGGTAAATTTTAAGACCCAACTAGCTTCAAAGAGCCATAAATTTCTCCTCCCGAATCAGATTGAGGCACAGGAGAAGTCAATGGAAATATATTGAACCATAGAATACAATCCTAGAGTTGAATTAAATTTCTCAACATGTTAAAAGTGTTTAATATGGAAAAGAAGGTACCTGTAGCATTCTAGACCAAAAACCCAAATTGGCCTAGAACTTCAGCAGGCTGTAACTAGCAGCCCAGAACCCAGAAATAGATGAAACTTGGACAGAGTGTCCATAATATGTATATTAAGAAAAACAATTGATATCCTATGAAAAATCTAACGGAGAAGGTGCAAAAATGCATAATTACAGTGCAAAATTGCGCTAAGTTGAAGTGTGAACAGAAAAATTAATGGGCAATTTTTAAATAGCCATAACTTTCTTCTCAAGACTCGAAATTGAGCATGGGAGCAGGTGTTGGAAATTTTTTGGATAGTAGACTATAATTATTCACCCATTAAATTGATCTGAGCATTCATATTTTTGGGAAATCAGAAGAAATAATTCTGATATATTATTGAACCAGAATGGTTCATACTTTTCATGGAATTGTTGAGTCAGTTAACCTAACAAAGTTTTGTTGGCTGCACATTTTGCAGAGTTAACAAAAAATAGATCCGATCAAGATCAACATAGAGTCCAGAGGAATGGAATAGACACAGGTAAATTACAACCAAGAAGATGAAATTGGAGGGATGGATGTCCATTTGGGCATTGAAGGGACAAACTCCAATGGACATGGAGAAGGAAGGGATGAAAACATGAATATGGTAGAGACCATTAAAAATTTGCAGAAGGATATCCAAAGCCATAAAGATTATAATGAAAGGATTATGAGAGCCAAGGAGAAGCAGGATGAATTCAACATGAAGTTAATGTAGAGCTTGAACAGGATAGAAAAGAAATTGGATAAGGAGAGTGGCTCAAGAAAATCAGGAAGTCACAGGTCTCCTGGTGAGAAAAGACTAGCAATAAGTGTTAGCAGACATCGCCATCACTCCCTAAGTAATTCCAATAAGAGAGCACACATAAGCTCAAGTCCATCCCCTGTCAGAAAGAATAATTGGTCTGGGGTGTATGAGCTACGAGGAGAAATGAACAAAATCAAACCTCCTACATTTGATGGTGAGCACAAGAAGGATGAAGATGTAGAGACATGGTTGTTGGGCATGAGAAAGTGTTTTCATTTTCATAATTATTATTCTAATGCAGAAGGTAGAATTTCCATTTATCAACTCAAAGGAAAGGCATCCATGTGGTGGGATCATCTTGTGCAGGTGCAACACATTAAAGAGAAAAGTGTTACTTGGAGAGAATTCAAGAAGTATTTTGAAAAGAAATACTTGACTAAGAGATACTATGACAATAAAATGAAAGAGTTCTTTGAAATCAAGCTTGGGAGTATGACCATAGATGAATATGAGAGAATGTTTTTAGAACTGATGAAGTATGTCTCTTTCATCAAGGATGAGACAATTAATATTCAAAGTTATTTGAGTGGATTGCCATCATTCATCAGTAACAATATACAATATGATGATCCCAAGACATTGGAGGAGACCATAAGGCAAGATAAATGAATATATGTTCAACAAAAATCAAGGCCAACTTTCCAAAAAATTTGGGAAGACAAAAAGAAGTTCAAGATGGATCAGAGGAAGAAGGGATCTAAGCCACCATTCTTCAGAAATAATCCTCAAGGTCAGCCAACTTCTAGAGAACCCAGAATGATTGAGATAGGGGGTCAAATGCCAAGGCAACCACCTATTCAATGTTGGGGTTGTAAAGGAGATCATATGTTCAGATATTGTCCTCATAGAGGTGAAAAAGTGAGGATTGTTCACAATGTACATCAAGCTAAAATAGTGGAGGACATGGGAAGAAATGTACCAAGGATCTATGTAGCCTTGGACAACAAGCAAGAAGAGTATCAATCACATATGATTGAAGTGGAAGGTATGATCAACAACCAAACCATTGCTATTTTAATTGATTCGGGATCTAGTCATAGTTATATAGATTCTAAGATGGTGGAAAGTTTGCAATTGCCAAGAAGAAAGCATAGAAACTATTGGTTGGTGCAATGGGCTACCAGAGCCAGAAGAAAAGTTAATGAGATGGTTAATTCATGTCTTATGGACATGAATGGACTAAACACCAAGGCAGATTTGAACATCTTGCCTTTAGGTTCCTATGACTGTCTAATTGGGATGGATTGGTTGGACCAACATCATGCTATCCTAGACTGTCATAACAAGGAATTTACTTGCTTGGATGAGGAAGGGAACCTAAGGAAAGAACAGGGAATTCCCAGGGCATTAACCATCATAGAAATTTCAGCATTGCAGCTGAAGAAATGTTACAGAAAAGGGTGTCAAATATTTGCAACACATATGGAAGAGACACCTAAAGATAAGGTGCCAAATTTGGAAGATCATGCAGTCTTGGAAGATTTTGAAGATGTGTTCAAGGAGGTACCGGGACTACCCCCAAAGAGAGATATTGATTTCTCTATAAATTTAATGCCTAGAGCAGCTCCAATGTCAAAGACTCCTTACAGAATGAGTACACTAGAGCTGAAGGAGTTGCAAATGCAGCTTGAACAACTTCTGAAGAAGGGTTATATATGCCCAAGTGTGTCACCTTGGGGTGCCCCAGTCTTGTTCATGAAGAAGAAAGATGGGACATTAATATTGTGCATTGATTTCATACAATTGGATAAAGTGACTGTAAAGAACAAATATCCTCTGCCGAGGATTGATGATATCTTTGATCAATTGAAGGATGCCAAGATATTTTCAAAGATAGATCTTAGGTCATGATACCATCAGGTAAGGATTAAAGAGGAAGATGTTGGAAAATGTTTAACAGGAAACATATGCTTGTCATTGATGGCAAGTACAACATTGAATATGTCATGAGTACAGGAAGAATGTAACAGATGGGCATCGAAAGTATTTTAGGAAAATGCTGCATAGCAAGCTCGATAAGTTTAGAAGAGATAGTGCAGAGGATTGTTGGTAGGTTTAATAGGAAAAGTGAGCTTGTCATTGATGGGAGGATCAGAGTGTGCATCGATGGAAAAACAGGAACAAAGTAAGCTCAGGAGGAATTAGCCCAGAGTCGAATACAGTGCATAGGTGTGCACCAGGGATGAGGTTAACTCATTGCTAAAGCTCAAAAGAGATAGCGTACTCAGGATCTCAGGAAGATCAAAGGTTGAGGCCCTTGACACTTATAAATTCTTCCAAGTAAGGAGGATGAGTAAGCTCAAGAAGAGAAGCGTCAGTGATCATTGGATCCCATCCTAAATTCCCGATGACCATCAGAATTGATTGTAGACAAGAAGAATGCATAGAAGAGGAGGACAGATCTTAGGTGTCAGATATGAGCTTAAGATCTGACCATCGTTGGATCAGGGAGAACTTGCACGTTCATTAAAGTGAAAGGAGAAGTGGGTATACAAAATCATGAAAGGAGGACCATCCATCTATGGTCAGGACACGTGGACGCAGATCAACATTTCGCTGACTAGAAAGTCAAAGTTTAGAAATGCTCCAACCTCTCACCTCTCAAAATCATGATATGCGAAATCACGATTTAATCATAGCCGTCAGAACAAGGTGCGATCTAGACCATCAATACGACTCCATTTCAGAGTTTCATGGATCGGGAGTTGGAGATGTAAAAGAACATTCACCATAGGAATGTCGAAATCACAATATGCGAAATCGCGATTTAACTGCAGCCGCCAGATCAAGGTGTGATCTGGACCATTGATTTGACTCCATTTCAGAGTTTTGCGAATCGCGACTTGGAGAGACAAGAAACATAACCACAGGAGTTCTGAAATGCCGAAATGCGAAACTGTGAAATACTTTAAGGCTTGTGGTCTCAGCTGGTGGTCACACCATCGAAGAGATGAAGAGAAGAGTACGTGTAGACGAGCTCATTTTTGGCATTTCGAGGATCGCAACTTGGAAAGTTGAGAAACTTCACAATGGGATTAATGAAAAGGAGAAATGAAAAATCGCGAAAAGCACGTTATGAACAATTGATTGGTCATGGCCATGGTCATATAAAGGAAGGAGCTAGTGCAGAAAAGCTCCATCTTAGAGTCTCACCTATCGTGACTTGGAGTGACGAGAATCTCCATTTAAGGAATAGCGAGATGTGAATTCACGATGAGATCTGGACCATTGATTCATCGAGATTGTGGATCGTCAATCAGGGTCGATGAAGATCATAAGTTCATAGTGCCTTTTAGCGTAGCCTATGGTCACTGCATGTGGTCATGTGGAGGAAGGACCTAGTGTAGATAAGCTCCGCCTTAGAATTTCGGGGATCACATCTAGGAGTGTCGAGACATTGGATCGTATGAATACAAAAATACCGAAAAGGTGAAATGTCGCTGTAACCGGTGGTCACTTCCTGTGGTCATGTAGAGGAGGGAGATAGAGCAGCCAAGATCCTTTTTGAGATTCATGAAATATGGATTCAAGGAGACTCATGTGAGAAAACGAAAAAATGCGAAATCACGAAATACCTTTTTGATTAGGCATGTGGTCACAACCAAGGTCACATTATTGAAGGATTAAGAGGAGGGAGCTAGAGTAACCAAGCTCCTTTTCGGAGCTCGTGACATGAAGAGTCAATATGCCTCATCGTAGAATCTTTGAATTGCGAAAGTGCGAAACACATAAATCACGACAATACTCTTCATAGTTAATCCAAAAGTGCAGGTGAAGTTGAACACAATCGAAGGGCTAATGTTGATCCTCAGAGTGTAACTACTAGAAACCATTGATGGTTTCTACTAGAGGATGCGAAGAGACTTCTGTGTGATTTCCAGAGGAGCTGAAGAGTTACAAGGAATCTGCCAGTGGAATGAAGACGATTCGTGGAGGAAATTGACAGCTGGATGAGGGTTGGAGCTCGTAACTGAAATAGAGAGGGAGATCTCGAATGTAACAGAGAAGATGAAGAGTCTCAACTACCAGAGAGACTGAGGAATCTTAGTAGAACACCTAATGATGTTGGACGCATGGTGGGAACCACCAGAGAAGCTGAAGAGTTGCGATGATCAGGCAGAGCACTCGAGATGTGGAGGAGATCGGCACGGTGTGAGTATGCATATGCATTGCGCACATTGCATGCACAAGGTGCACAGAATCTATAAGTACACGGTACAGAGAAGAGATGAGGTTGTTGTTGTTGTTGGAATTGTTGTTGCTGAAGGTGATTCATGCATGAAGGAGGAGAGTGCAACAATTGAATTGAAAAGAAGAGGAACTGTGCAGTGAATGGAGATGGCGCATAGAGCATAAAAAGAATAAAAACAGACAGCGCAATTCATGTGTGCATGAATGCAGTGAGGTAGATAGAGCAACGAAATGCAGCAGAACAATGATGAGTCTGGTAAGCCACTGTTGAACATTATATCACTGTAATAAGTTTCAATAGAAAAGATTTATATTTTAGGGTGGAAGGGAGGTGCTAGGGAGGACTATTTTCCTCATAGGTTCAAGTGGGTTCTTGAACACAGGGAGTTGTAGCTTCCATCTGGTTGCATCTAGAGAATCCAGGGTGGCAGGGTGCTGCAAGGGAGAACTCTTGTTCTCTGTTATACAGGTTGGTGCCTATATGATTGGAAGTTGGTACTTCCTTCTAGTTGGTGCTAGAGAAACTAGGGAGTTGGTTCTTCCTTCTAGTTGGTGCTAGAGAATCCAAGGAGTTGGTGCTTCCTTCTAGTGGGTGCTAGAGAAAACAGAGAGTTGGTGCTCTCAGCAAGTATCAGCTTGCAAAACTGAGGTTGTAGCCTCATTATGAGTTGGTGATCATATGTATGATAATGTAAAGAATGTAACTATTACTTATCATATAAAGAAAAAGAGGTTTTTACCCTGTATGGGTTTCCTCGAGAAATATCTGTCTCTGTGTTTCTCATATATGTGACTGATGCTGAATGTGCCATTGTTTATTTTCTTGCATTATTGTGATCTTCATTCAGTGTTTTTGCAAAGAGTTTAAAAGAATCATAATTGTTTAAGCACGATAACAAATGATTCACCCCCCCCCTCTCAGTTGTCCAACAGAAGATATTAGAAAGACCACCTTCAGGAAAAGGTATGGTCATTATGAGTTCACAATGGTGCCATTTGGGTTTTCAAATGCACCAATTGTTTTCATGTGCTTAATGAATGGTGTTTTCCGAGAATACTTAGACAAGTTTATCATTGTCTTTTTAGATGACATTCTTATATATGCTAAATCAGAAGAAAAGCATGGGCATCATTTGAGGATGGTGTTGCAAGTATTAAGGGAGCCTCAGTTGTATGAAAAATTGAGCTAGTGCTCATTTTATCAGAAGAAAATTCATTACTTGGGACATATCATTTCAAAGGATGGGATAACAGTGGATCCTAAGAAGATAAGAGCCATTAGAGAGTGGTCAGTGCCAAATAATGTGACAAAGGTCAGATCATTTATGGGCCTTGTAGGCTACTATAGGAGATTCATTGAAGGATTCTCAAAGATTGCACACCCAATCACTTCCTTACAAAAGAAGGGTGTGAAGTTTCAGTGGACATTGGATTGTGAAAAGAGTTTCCAACACTTGAAAGAATTATTAACAAATGCTCCAATACTAAGGATTGTAGACCCAAATGAAGAATTCATTGTATGCACAGATGCATGTAAAGAAGGACTTGGTGGAGTCCTCAGTCAGAATGGGTTTATTATATGTTATGAATCAAGGAAGTTGAAGGAGCATGAAAGACACTATGCCACTCATGATTTGGAGTTGGTAGACATAGTGCATGCCTTGAGGAAATGGAGACACTACCTCATGGGGAAAAGGTTTGAGCTGAGGATAGACCATAATGGTCTAAAATATTTATTTGATCCACCAACTCTAAATGCTAGGAAAATCAGATGGTTAGAATTTCTAAGTGAATATGACTTTGATATAAATCATATCAAGAAGAAAGAGAACAAAGTACCTGATGCACTCAGTAGAAGGGTGCATGAATTGCATGCTCCAACCATTAGCATGTACCAATAAGATTTGAAACACATAATTATAGAGGCTTCTAAATCATATTTGCAATACAAGGAATTAGTGGCAAAATTACAGCAAGGTAACTTGCAGTAGAAAATTGAAGAATACAAGCTAGATAATGATGGAATTGTCATGCACAGGGGAAAAATTTATCTACCAAATTTCCAGGAATTGAAAAATATGATATTGAGTGAAATGCATAATGTACCTTATGCTAGGCACCCAGGATATTAGAAAACTATTGCAGCCATCAAAAGCCAATATTATTGGCCAGGCATGAAGAAAGAGGTTGTTGATTTTATTGCCAAATGTTTGGAATGACAAAATGTAAAGGCTGAGCATAGGTACCCAATTGGTTTGCTACAACCATTATCCATTCCTAAGTGGAAGTGGGAAGTTGTAACCATGGATTTCATCACCAACTTCCCAGAATAAACAAGCAACATAAGTCTATCATGGTAGTGGTGGATAAGCTTACTAAAGCTGCCCATTTTATTCAAGTTAAGCTCACTCACAATGATGCCAACATTGTTTATGTTTATATGAAAGAAATTGATTGATTACATGGAATACCAAAGACAATTATGTCTGACAGAGATCTCAAATTTATCTCAAATTTTTGGAAGGGATTATTTAATGGATTTGGAACAAATTTGAATTTTAGTACAGCTTACCATCCAGAATCAGATGGACAAATAGAGAGGGTGAATCAAGTGCTTGAGGATATTTTGAGGATGTATGTAATGGATAAACCATCAAAATGGGAAGACTACTTGCACTTGGTAGAGTTTGCTTATAACAATGGGTACCAAGCATGTAACGTCCCCGACCACCCATGGTCAGTCCATGCTATTCCAGAGAACACGTTCTTTCTCTCACTATGAAATATACTATAACATACCCAATATCCAACTAAGCTATGCCACATAAATTTCTGAACTGCATGGAATTAAAACATACACACACAATGCTCTTTGCAGAACTATATATATATATATATATATATATATATATAACGTAAATAGGAAAATACATTATGTAAATGCAAAGATTCATAATGAAATAACAATAAACACAGACATGCAACATATACAGGAAATACCCATAAGAATATAGAGAGTTATAACCATGCATATGATAAACCCATAAAAATAAACATGTAAATAACAATGCAGCATGTAAATTTATCACACAGTTAAAACTCATCTTCATAATAATATCACCAACTGCATGCAGACCTTCCATGAACCTCCCAGCCTTAGACCACACTATCCATCACTCTCAACAGTGGGTCACCCCTGAGCTGGGACTAAAATCCACCTAGGTAAAGGGATTCCTAACTAGGCTAAAGGCTCATAGACAACAGGAAATGCTCGGTCCCAGGTGCTAATCAACTAAAAGCCTACAATCCCTCACTCCCCACATGCATGTACCACCCAGGAAGTGTGCCCCTTCTCTTCTCAACAATCCTTCAGCTGCCCCACTTCCTTTCTGGGCTTCAACAACAGGTTGGATAGGAAGTCTCCGAGCCCTGTAGTTGTAGTTTAGCACCTTTAGGAAAACAATTCCCAAAAATTCTCTCACCCAGAGAGAAATTTATCACGGACCTGACAACCCACCTCTTCAATATCCCGTAGGCCTGACAACCCACTTCTTCAGTCTAGCTCCCAAGCTAACCAACTACTCAAAATGGATATGGCCATGGATACAGTTCAGGTACAGTGATATGAAGGTACGGAGGATAATTGATTGTGTGAGTGAAATGGTCATGGAATCATGGTTGAATCCTGGCTGAATGATGGAAGGTGTGATGGAAAATATGGAAAAATGAACTAAGTCCCCACAATATGTATGCATGTTCCCATTTGACACTTGTCATGTTTAGAGCTACTTTGGCCCACTTGTCCCCAACTTTAGAAGTTAGGATAAAATAATTACCCATACTTTATGACTTAAGAAATATTAATATAATATTTCTTTTTGTCTTAAGCTCCCTAGCTTATATCTTTTCCTTAACGTTTGTCCCTCCCTTTCCTTAAATAGTGGAGTTTAGTCCCCCATATCTTTTATCGTGGTTGATCTGCGTGCAACGATGTATTTTATATTAATCATGAGATATATACAAAATAGGTGCACTGGTATTTAACATCTAGGGTCTCCGACCTAATTATCACAAAACTGGCTCACCAGCCTATAAAACACAACATGTACACAAAAGGCTCCCTGGCCTCACACTTGCACACACTTAAGTTGTTGTGCACGGTATCCTGGAATGTGGACACTTCATCATTTTACTGCCCAATACAGTGCACACTATGCCATGAAAGGTGCATACAAAAATGATATCAAACATCTCACTAGCTTAAGTACATTTGCATTTACATTTATAATTGGGTTTAGCCGAGTGATATTACAATCTGCTCCCCTTATTTATGCACTGTCCTCAATGCATCAAGTACACACATACAAAACAATTTCAAAAATCCTCAAAAAGATGTGGGTATTATGTCCGTATTGCATCCTCATGCTCCCAAGTAGCGTCCTCAGGACCGTACAAGGTCCATTGGACCTTTACAAGACATATGGCTCGATTCCGAAGATGTTTGATTTTCTAGTCTAGAATGCGTACCAGATGCACTTGAAAAGCACCTTCTTGCTCCACCTGAATCACATTCCAATCAATAACATGATTAGCATCAGGTATATATTTCTTTAGCAATGACACATGGAATACATTATAAACAGACATAGATGCAGGAAATGCAATTATATAAGCTACTGGACCAATCCTCTCTAGGATTTCAAATGGCCCACAATAGCGAGCTGCCAACTTTGAACAATTTCCCAACTTTGGGGAACTTCTGTTCGATTTTACTTTAAAAAATACATGGTCTCCAACTTTAAATTCCCCATGAGTTCTTCCCTTATCAGCATAACTTTTCTACCTGTCTTGGGAAACCTTTAAATTTTGTTTTATTTTAATCATTTTCTCCTCCATTTCCCTGAGTAAATCTAGCCCAACCACTTCTTTGTCTTTTGGTTTATCCTAACTTACTGGAGTGTTGCACTTTCTGCCATAAAGTGCCTCAGATGGGCTCATCTTTAGAGATGCTTGGTACCCATTGTTGTAAGCAAACTCTACCAAGTGTAGGTAGTCTTCTCATTTTGATGGTTTATCCATCACATACATTCTCAACATATTCTCAATCACTTGATTCACCCTTTCTGTTTTTCCATCTGATTCTGGGTGATACGTTGTACTGAAATCAAAATTTGTTTCAAATCCATTAAATAATCCCTTCTAAAATTTTGAGGTAAATTTTGGATCTCTGTCAGACACAATTGTCATGGGTATGTCATGTAATCAAGCAATTTCTTTCATATAAACATCAGTAATGTTGGTTTCCTTGTGAGTGAGCTTAACTGGAATAAAATGAGCAGCTTTAGTAAGCTTATCTACCACTACCATGATAGAATCATGTTTCTTGTTTGTTCTAGGAAGTTTGGTGATGAAATCCATTGTTACAACTTCCCATTTCCACTTGGGAATGGGTAATGGTTGTAACAAACCAACTGGGTGTCTATGCTCAGCCTTTACCTTTTGACATTCCAAACATTTGGCAATAAAATCAACAACCTCTTTCTTCATGCCTGGATAATAATATTGGCTTTTGATAGTTGCAACAGTTTTCTGATATCCTGGCTGCCCAACATAAGGTACATTATGCATTTCTCCCAATATCAGATTTTTCAATTCCTGGGAATTTGGTACATAAATTCTACCCCTGTACATGAGAATTTCATCATTATCTAGCTTGTATTGCTCCATTTTCTGGTGCAAATTACCTTGGTGTAATTTTGCCACTAATTCCTTGTAATGCAAATCTAAATTTGTAGCCTCCAAAATTCTATCTTTCAAATCTGATTGGTACATGCTAATGGTTGTAGCATGCAATTCATGCACTCTCCAGCTGAGGGCATCGGCCACTTTGTTTTCTTTCCCCTTGATATGCATTATATCAAAGTTGTATTCACTTAGAAATTCTAACCATCTTCTTTGCTGAGCATTTAGAGTTGGCTGATCAAATAAATATTTTAGACCATTATGGTCTGTTCTCAGTTCAAACCTTTTCCCCATGAGGTAGTGTCTCCATTTCCTCAAGGAATGCACTATGTCTACCAACTCCAAATCATGAGTGGCATAGTTTCTTTCACGCTCCTTCAACTTCCTTGATTCATAACATATAATAAATCCATTTTGACTAAGGACTCCACCAAGTCCTTCCTTACATGCATCTATGCATACAATGAAGTCTTCATTTGGATATGAAATTCTTAGTATTGGAGCACCTGTTAATAATTGTTTCAAGTGTTGGAAACTCTTTTCACAATCCAATGTCCATCAAAACTTCACAACCTTTTTTTTTAAGGAAGTGATTGGGTGTGATATCTTTGAAAATCCTTCAATAAATCTCCTATAATAGCCTGCAAGGCCCAAGAATGATTTGACCTCTGTCACATTCTTTGGCGCTGACCATTCTCTAATGGATTCTATCTTCTTAGGATCTACTACTATCCCATCCTTTGAAATGATATGTCCCAAATAGTGAATTTTCTTCTGATAAAATGAGCACTTGCTCAATTTGGCATACAACTGATGCTCTCTTATTCAAGTATTTCTTCTCAAAATACTTCTTAAATTTCCTCCAAGTAACACTTTTCTCTTTAATGTGTTGCACCTGCACAAGCTGATCCCACCACATGGATACCTTTCCCTTGAGTTTATAGATGTCAATTCTACCTTCTGTATGAGAAGAATAATTATGCAATTGAAAATACTTTCTCATGCCCAACAACCATGTCTCTACATCTTCATCCTTCTTGTGCTCACCATCAAATGTAGGAGGTTTGATTTTCCTCATTTCTCCTCATAGCTCATCCAACCCAGACCCTTTATGCTTCTTGACAGGGGATGTACTTGAGTTTCTATGCACCCTCTTATTGGAATGCCTCAGGGAGTGATGGTGATGTCTGCTAACACTTCTTGCTCTTCTTTCCTCATCAACAGGCCTGCGACTTCTAGATTTTCTTGAGCCACTCTCCTTATCCAATTTATTTTCTATTCTGTTCACGCTCTACAATAAATTCATTTTGAAGTCATTCTACTTCTCCTTGTCTCTCATAATCCTTTCATTATCATCTTTATGGCTTTGGACATCCTTCTGCAAATTTTTAATGGTCTCTACCGTATTCATGTTTTCATTCCTTTCTTCTCCATGTCCATTAGAGTTTGTTCCTTCAATGCCCAAATGGACATCCACCCCTCTGATCTCATCTCCTTGACTGCAAGTTCCCTGTGCCTCTTCCATTTCTCTATAATCTGTGTTGATCTTGATATGATTTGTTGTTAACTCTACAAAATGTGCAGCCAACAAAACTTTGTCAAGCTAACTATTTCAACAATTCATGAAAATTATGAAACATTTTGGTTCCATAATATATCATAAATATTTCTTCTGATTTCCTAAAACATTGAATTCCTTGATCAATTTTTTGGGTAAATAATTATACTCTTATTTCTAATACCTTTCCAATGCCTACTCACATGCTCAATTCTGAGTCTGGAGCAAAAAGTTATGGTCATTTGAAATTTTCCCATTAACTTTTATGTTTGCACTTCAACTTGGCACAATTCTGCGCTGTAATTATGCACTCTTGCACTTACTCCATTGCATATTTCATAGGATCTCAATTGGGTTTATTCATATACATATTATGGACACTCTGTCCAAGTTTCACCTTTTTTTGGGCTCTTGGTTGCTAGTTACAGCCCGCTGAAGTTCTAGGCCAATTTGTGTTTTTGGTCTAGAATGCTACAGGTACCTTCTTTTCCATATTAAACATCTTTAACATGACCAAAATTTTAATTAATCTCTAGGAATGTCTTCTATGGTTCAATATCTTTCCATTGACTTCTCCTACACCTCAATCTGATTCTGGAGCAGAAAGTTATGGCTCTTTGAAGCTAGTTGGGTCTTATAATTTACCTTTGACTGTTTGTGCTGTAACTTTCTCATAAAAGCTCCATTTGATGAACAATTTACACCATTAGAAAGATCTCTTCAATTTATTTCATTTGAGCTGTAGAGACATAGTGTACCTTTGGTACACATCTGTCTCGTGGTTTTTGAGTTGCTAAAAACGCTCTTAAGGCCCTCAAAAATGTGTTGCAAAAAGATGATGTTCAAATGATATAATACATCGCATAAAATCACCTGTTTTCTATTGTTGTTCACCCTCCAAATGGCTTCACGTGAACAAATTCAACATGTACAGACATATATAGCATGTGCAGAAACATCACAAGGTAAATCGTGTTTCGTGCACTTTAAAACCATTGTGTATCACTTCTCTGTCGCGCTAATAACTTGTGCGCACTACCTTTGCGTCGCGCGCCAATATCCATCGCGCGTAGTTTCGGTTCTTGCACTATTACCTGTTGCACGCACTTTTGTATTGTGCGTCGATATTTTGTGCACAACTTACTCTTCACATTGTACCATGCCAAAGTTTGGTACACCCTCACCGAGCACCAATACTTTGCACGCACTATTAGCTAAACTGTCGCGCGACAACATATACCCATATTCGACGCGCACCAACCAAACTCCTCTGCACTCTGCCAATACTGCATACACCCCACACGCCATTATTATTTATGTACACACCGTGCACACTTTAATATGCATATGTACATTGCACAATGCTAAATTTAGTGTGCGCTCCTATACACTAATATTTTTTGCGTGATGGAAAAATTTAGTGTGCACACTCGCACACCAACATTTTTCTGCGCGGTGCAAAACTTTAGTGCGCGCACTCGCACACCAACATTTTTCCATGCAACACACAATTTTAGATATCAAAAGATTTTCATTGCACATCATGCATTTTTAGTGTGCCCCCTGCGCACAATCATTTTTATGCGCAACAATTCCTCATGAATTCTGCTGCCAAAATTGGGGCTTTTGCTTAACGTTTTCCCCAATTTACCATAGACATTCGGCAACCATGAAATTCATTCAATTTCACCCCAATAAAACCAATTCAACCTCTGCAACAACAAATTTTTGTGGGTTGACATTTCTGGAACGAATTTTTCCCAAACTCAATTCACAAATTGAGAATTTTAATTACTAATTTCACTCCATTTGTCATGGCTTCACTGTAGCTTCAAATTCGACCAAATCCAGGTCTAAATTTGTTAGAAAAGATATTAAACCATTAATATCTCACCAATTGGCCAAATTTCTCCATTTGCCCATGAATTTAACAAACAAAAATTAGGGCTTTTCCCAATTTCACATCGTTGCTTCTAAAATTTACCATGGACGCTCTGTGACTTGAAATTTGGCCACTTCGAAATCAATTCTCTATGTAATTTCACCTCAAATCAACTTGCTCGGCCCATCCAAGCTCAATGTTGAAAATTGAAGCTATGATACCATGTTGTAACGTCCCTAACCACCCATGGCTAGGCCACACTACTCCAGAGAACGCTTTCTTTCTCTCATTGCGGAATATACTGTAACATACCTAGTAACCAACTGAGCTATGCCACATAAATTTTCAAACTGCATGTAATTAAAACATACACACACAATGCTCTTTGCAGAACTATATATATATATATATATATATATATATATATATATATATATATATATAACGTAAATAGGAAAATACATTACATAAATGCATGGATTCATACTGAAATACCAGTAAACATAGACATGCAACATATACAAGAAATACCCATAAGCATATAGACAGTTATAACCACACATATGATAAACCCATAAAAATAAACACGTAAATAACAATGCAGTATGTAAATTTATAACACAGTTAACACTTATCTTTGTAAGAATATCACCAACTACGTGCAGACCTTCCATGAACCTCCTAGCCTTAGAGCACACTATCCATCACTCTCAACAATGGGTCACCCCCAAGTTGGGACTAAACCCCACCCAGGTAAAGCGATTTCTAACCAGGCCAAAGGCTCATAGACAACAGGAAATGCTCAGTCCTAGGTGCTAATAAACTAACATCCTACAGTCCCTCATTCCCCACATGCCTGTCCCACCCAGGAAGTGTGCCCCTTCTCTGCTCAACAGTCCTTTGGCTATCCCACTTCCTTTCCAGGCTTCAACAACAGGTCGGACATGAAGTCTCTGAGCCATGTAATTGTATTTTAGCACCTTTAGGAAAACAATTCCCATCAATTCTCTCACCTAGAGAGAAATTGCTCACGGGCCTGACAACCTACCTCTTCAATATCCCACGGGCCTGACAACCCACTTCTTTAGTCCAGCTCCCAAGATAACCAACTACTCAAAACAGATATGGCCATGGATACAGTCCAGGTACAGTGATAGGAAGGGACGGACGATAACTGACTGCATGAGTGAAATGGTCATGGAATCATGGATGAATCATGGCTGAATGATGGAAGGTGTGATGGAAAATATGGAAAAATGAACTAAGTCCCCACAATATGTATGCATCTCCCCATCTTGACACTTGTCATGTTGGGAGCTACTTTGGCCCACATGTCCCCAACTTTAGAACTTAGGATAAAATAATTACCCATACTTTATGACTTAAGAAATATTATGTAATGATCCCAAGCCAAATGTTTTTGCTTGAGACCACTAACTATCCAGTTGTGAATAATGTGAAGGTGTTTTATTGAAGTTTCCTGATATTAAGTATGTTCATACAAGATTCATTCAACACATTAAGGTCACAATATACTCAAGATATAGAACACAAGCAAAGATCTGACCTTTATTATAGAAGCAAAAATCAGATACAATAGAAAGAGCAGATCTGGAATAATCTTCAGATAGCTCTAGTAGACAAGATATATGAGTTGCTACAAAATGTTCTCGTCATTACAAAGAAGCCCTCAAAGGATGGATCAAAAGTGAAGACCAATACCAAGCAGATCTGAATAAAAACCCTCCAGCTGAAGAAGCCATCCCCCAAGAGAATACTAAAGCTCTCAATAATTCGGCCCTGAAGATAGATGACTCCAAATGAGCCCAAACTTGGTCAGATGATAGATCAGGGTAGTGGGATCTTCCTCCTGAATTCCCAAGCCCAACGTCCAAGGCTAACCTCTCCAAATGTTGAATCTTCCAAGGGATTTGCGCCCTCCTGAATAGCAGAAACCCTAGACAACTCGTCCTTGAAGAAATATACCTCCAAATGATGTGAAAATCTCCAAGAATGTAGATCGGGCTAAGAGAACCTTATGGGAGAAGTTTGAAATCCAGATCTCAAACAGATCTCTCTAGATATGAGAAATACAGAAAAGTGGGATGCCCTCCTAACCTCCAAATCATCCCCAACTGTTGTTGATTATTGAGTGATGATAATTCCTCAAGAAAACCCTCAAAACGATGATGGAGCACCTACAAATAAAACCCAATTGATGGAATGCCCAACGCTCCTCTTGATTGGCTAGATCGAACCCTCCTCAATGGTATGGTGTGCCCTTGCTAGAAACTTCTCAAATAGTATGACCCTACTATCTTCTGAAGCTCTATAAGGAGATATGTTGAGAATAGAATGGTGTGGAGGAATATTTCATCCCCGAGACCAAGTTGTGGAACAAGGTGAGTGGATATTTCACCACTGAGTTGTTCACAAGGGTTTGTACAACAAAACCCCCAAATTGAATGCTCAAGAGAGATAAAAATCAATACACAAAACTCAGAATGAATAATAGGTGTGCCCTAGCCTCTTACTTATCCTTTTCCTTCTAATTTCCTGTTGAGTTAGGTTAACTCCCAGGGTTAACTTCTATTCTTCTGTTGAGTTATCTTTTACTCCTTTTATCCCTTTCCTTTCTCAATTCAACTTTAAAATTATAACTTTATCCTAGTTCACCTCCCCCCTCAGTGTGAGACTATGACCTAGTGGGGGTACCCAGGCCACTGAGTCTCCTTATCACCTCTCTAAGAGGTGGGGGACATTACAGTCTCCCCTGCTCGAAATTGCTTATCCTCAAGCAATTCCAAACCTGCTTCTCTTACCACGTGCTCCTGTTCCCAAGTGGCATCCTAAATAGGTAGATCCTTCCACCTGATCAAGTACTCCTTGATGCTTCAGATTCTGAGCCTCTTCTCTCGGACTTCTAAGATCTCCTCCAGAATCAAAACAAGTTGTCCTTCCTCGTCCATGGGGGGTAATACCTCAATAGGCTTGATGTGTTGACCGAGGGCTTTCTTAAGATAGGAGACATGGAATATGTTGTGTATCTTGCTACCCTGTGGAAGCTCCAGCTCGTAAGCTACAACCCCTATCCTCCTACTGACTCGGTAGGGCCCAAAGAAACATGGCTGCAGTTTCTTCGCTTTGCTTCTTTTAATGGAACCCTTCCTGTATGGTTGTAGCCTCAGATAGACTAAATCACCAACCTCAAAAGTACAGTCCACTCTATGCTTGTCTGCTTGGACCTTCTGCTAGTTTTGTGCCCTCT
The DNA here is from genome assembly GCA_009831015.1 of Picea engelmannii. NCBI lineage: Eukaryota > Viridiplantae > Streptophyta > Pinopsida > Pinales > Pinaceae > Picea > Picea engelmannii. The sequence goes on from ML798953.1 coordinate 140,035, forward strand.
GTAGATGATCCTTCAGTTCCCTGAGAATGTCTTGGCTCTGCTGTGTCCAATCCTGCACCATCGGTGCCCTACTGTCACCAAAGACAATCTCCAGAAATGATAAAGAATCATAGCTATACAAGGCTCTGAATGGTGGCATGCCAATGGACATATGTTGGGTGGTGTTGTAGCAATATTCTCCGAGATGCAACCATCTGACCCATGCTTTCTGTTGCCCTGCCACATAGTTTCTGAGATAGCCCTCCACCCACTTGTTGACTATCTATGTCTTTCCATATGTCCGAGGGTGATAGTTGGTGCTAGGGGTCAAGGTCGTACCAACTAACATGAATAACTCCTGCCAGAAAGTACTCATAAACCTGCTATCCCTTTCGCTGGAAATGGTCTTGGGTAGGCCGTGCAACCTAAAGTTCTCCCTGAAGAACAGTTTGGCCACCTGTGCTGCACTGAAGTCAGTAGCTATGGCAAAGAAGTGTGCAAACTTTGTTAATCTGTTCACCACTACAAATATGCAGTCCTTCCCTTGCGTCTTTGGTATCCTGGTGATGAAATCCATGGATATGCTTTCCCATTTGTACTCTGGAATGGGCAAGGGCTGCAATAGTCCTACTGGGTGTGTGTGCTCATCTTTGTTTGCCTGACATGTAGTACACTCTTTGACATGCTTAATCACATCTTCCTTGAGCCCCTTCCAAGAGAATCTTTCTCTCACCTACTGATATGTCTTGTTGATCTCCTGATGTCCTGCCATTGGGGGGTCATGGCATGCCTGCAATACCTTGGCCTTGAAGGCCGATCCAGAAACCAAGAAGATTCAGTCCTTGTAGTAGATGAGGTCATTAATAACCTTGAAATCTTCATCTTGTACTTTTCCATCCAGTATCTGGCACACAAACTGATCCTCTGCATACTCCATCACCAGCTGGTCTTTCTAGTCAACTGTTACCCTTGTTATGGCAAGGATGGATGGCCTCTTGGATAAGGCATCATCCACCACATTTTTCTTCCCTTTGACAAACTCAATGTCAAAGTCATAGGCCTGTATTCTTCTTACCCATTTTTGTTTCCTCTCGTTCAAGTCCTTTTGTTCCAATAGATATTTAAGGCTGTTATGATCTGACTTGACAACAAACCGAGCACCTACCAAGTATTGCTGGAATTTAGCTAGTGCATGGATTATAGCTAGCATTTCTTTTTCATAGATGTTGTAGAGTAGTTCAGTACCTCTGATTTTCCGACTCTCATAGGCAAGAGGTTGCCTCTTTTGCATCAATACGGCCCCTATTCCTTCCCCGGATGCATCAAAATCCAAGGTAAATGGGAGGCTAAAATCTAGAAGGGCTAAGACTAGGCATGTACTCATCACCTTCTTCATCTTATCCATCGTTATTTGAACCTCCTCGTCCCATTTGAATGCTCCCTTCTTAGTCAGATCGGTCAAGGGTGCACATAGCTGAGAGAAACCCTTGAAAAAATTCTTGTAATACGTGCACATTCCCAAAAATCCTCTCAACTCTATGAGTGTCTTAGGAGTAGACCATTCCATGATGGATTCAATTTTCTCCTGATGTACCTGTACCCCCTTTGCTTCGATAATGTGTCCTAGATAAAGGACCTCCATCATTCCAAACTCACATTTGGACTCCTTAGCATATAGTGATTGTTCCTCCATGATTGACAGAATCTGGTCCAAATGCCTAAGATGCTCCTCCCATATCTTGTTGTAGATAAGCAAGTCATCAAAGAATACCAACAGGTACTTCTTCAGCTTCTTATTGAACACATGGTTCATTCATGATTGGAATTTAGCAGGGGCATTGGTTAACCCAAAGGGCATCACCAAAAACTCATAATGGCCATAATGACATCTGAAAGATGTTTTTGAGATGTCTTCCTCCCTCATCTTTATCTGATGATAGCCAGAATGAAGGTCAATCTTAGTGAAGTAGATAGCTCCATGCAATTCGTCTAACAGTTCATCAATCCTTGGTATCGGGTACCTGTTTTTTATGGTCTTTTTATTCAAGGCCCTAAAGTCAATGCACATCCTCATAGTGCCATCCTTCTTCTTCACCAGTGTGATTGATAAAGCAAAAGGGCTACTGTCGGGCCTGATGTGTCCCATATCCAGAAGTTCCTTGATGGCCTTCTCTATCTCGTCCTTGTACTTCTTGGGATGCCTGTATGGTGTGGTGATAACTGGTTTGGCCCCTTCCTCTAGCTCAATGATGTGCTCAAATCCTCTATCTGGTGGAACTCTTGGAGGAATAGGCCCAAACACCTTGTGGTGTCTGTCAAGGATTTCCTTGATCTCTGGAGTGTAGTAAACCTTGCCCCGTTCATCCATCTATGTCACAATCCTGCATTCGACTGCATATGCTATTTCATCCCTCAGGAAGATGGCCTCCATCCTCTTGGTCATGACTACCTTTACAACATTCGTTGTCATGCCTCGAAGCACTACCTTTTGTCCACCCTCCTCTATGAATGACATTTCCATGGTTTTGTATTTGGTGGTGATAGGCCCCAATGTGCTAAGCTACTGAACTCCTAGGATAATGTTGGTTCCCGGAAGATCCATGACATACACGTCCTATATCATCTCATGCCTACCCAAGGTAAGCTTCAGGCCCAAAATATATCTGTCACGGGGCATAGTGCTTCCTCCTGCAACCTCCACTTTGAATCCTTCAAATTCTACTATGGGTATGTGCCTCTTCTTCAATAATGCGACATCAATGAAGTTGTGGGAAGCTCCTCCATCAATCAAGACTGAAACTCTTTGAACCTGTAAGACTCCCCTCATTCGAAAGGTGTTGTACTTAGGTACCCCACTGATAGATGCCAAGGTGGCCATACTATTCTGTCCTGTGATCTTCTCCTCCTCTACTATCTTTGTGGTTTCTGCCTCTATGTTCTGTATCTGGCCAATATCATATTCCTCTTCATTGTCTGAAGTGACCTCAATGTAGTGCACCTGACCATGTCCCATGCACTTATGTGATGGATTCCATGGTTCCTTGCAAGTGAAGCAGAGTTGCTTCCTCCTCAGTTCCCTCCTGGTGCTGTCATCTATCCTTCCATGGCCCCTGTCAAAACCTCTAGGGTCACATCATCCTTGATTCATTGGAGGTATTTGGTCTCTTCCTCCACTAGTAAGAGGTGGTCTGGGTATGAATTTGGGTTTAGCAGTAGGACCCAAATCCCTTGTTTTCTAGATGGCCTCCTGTAGGTTGGGGGCTTGAAGGATTTTACCCAACCCTTCAAGGGTTCCATCAACCCTTCTATGAAAAGAATCATTAGCCTGGTTGGGGACATGTCTTGTGCCATCACTACCAACCTCTGAAATTCATCAATGTATGCCTCATTCGTACTTGTTTGCTTGAGTTGGGTGAGTTCCCGAAAATGTAACTCAGGATATCCTTGGTTAAATATATCAATGATATTGTGAGTGAATTCTATATAGGATACAATCTAATTGTGGCTGAGTGTGGTGAGCCCATGATACCACCAGTCGTGGGCCTTTCCATCCAATTACATAGTGGAAAACTTAATGGCCTCCATCTCTCTCATGGGGTTAAGCTGCAGGTAAGTATCCATCTTTTTCACCCATGACTGTGATGTCATCTTGGATGTACCATCAAAGTATGGAATCTCTATCTTGTCGGCCCTTCGTTCAAACACAAAATTGCCCCTATGATTCGTCCTAAGTTGATTCCTAAACCTGAGTTGGCAATACTGATCTAGGGACATCTGTCTTTGAACCCTCATATCCAAGCTATAGTATTCCTTGGTACTCCTTGCCAATTTTTCCACAAAGTATTCAACCTGTTCATGTTTCCCTTGCTCATCTGTGAATGTGGGCATGTACGGTCTAGGATTAGCTCTACTACCCGAGCATTGGCCTAGCTGTTCATCTATGAACACTGGCATGTATGGCCTAGGATTGGCCCTGCTACCCATCTGACCATGGGACATGCCACCTCCTAGACTTCCTTCAGATCCCGGTGCTTTCTCCAGGTTATATCTGATATCCTCATGGATTCCATCGGAACCACCAGCCTCCTTATTCCCATATGTATCAAGGTCCTTTCCTCGATGGTTTACTTGCATCAGAAGGTCAGTTATCTGAGATTGGTTCTCGTTCATCTTTTGAAGATTCTCGTCAACCTTCTTCAAGGTTTCAGAAATTTTTTCCTATCCCCTACTGCTAGTTTCCTGGTACTCATCTAGGTGTCAAACCAAGGTGCTTTCGTTGTGGTTCATGTTTTGCCGAAACTTACCAAATTCATCTACTAAGAAAGCCAAGCCTTGAGGATCATGGTCATCCCCTGACCCTTCCATTTCGGCCTCTGTTTCACTACTGTTTTTATTTCTCCAACCCATAACAATTCCACTATACCTCTGCATGCGCTGATCCTTCCACAGGTTTGGAGGATCGAAGCTCTGATACCACTGTAATGATCCCAAGCCAAATTTTTTTGCTTAAGACCACTAACTATCTGGTTGTGAATAATGTGTAGGTGTTTTATTGAATTTTCCTGATTTTAAGCATGTTCATACAAGATTCATTCAACACATTAAGATCACAATATATCAAGATATAGAACACAAGCAAAGATCTGACCTTTATTATAGAAGTAGAAATCAGATACAATAGAAAGAGCAGATTTGGAATAATCTTCAGATGGCTCTAGTAGACAAGATATATGAGCTGCTACAAAATGCTCCCGTCAATACAAAGAAGCCCTCAAAGGTTGGATCAGAAGTGAAGACCAATACCAAGTAGATCTAAATACAAACCCTCCAGCTGAAGAAGCCATGCCCCAAGAGAAGACTAAAGCTCTCAATAATTCGTCCCTAAAGATAGATGACTCCAAATGAGCCCAAACTTGGTCAGATGATAGATCATGGTAGTGGGATCCTCCTCATGAAGTATCAATCCCAATGTCCAAGGCTAACCTCTCCAAATGATAAATCTTCCAAGGGAGTTGCGCCCTCCTGAATAGTAGAAACCCTAGACAACTCGTCCTTGAAGAAATATAACTCCAAATGATGTGAAACTCTCCAAGAATGTAGATCAGGCTAAGAGAACCCTGTGGGATAAGTTTCAGATCCAAATCTCAAGCAGATCTCTTTAGATCTTAGAAATACAGAAAAGTGGGATGTCCTCCTAACCTCCAAATTGTCCCCAACTGTTGTTGATGATTGAGTGATGATAACTCCTCAAGAAAACCCTCAAAATGATGATGGAGCACCTATAAATAAAACCCAACTAATGGAATGCCCAACGCTCCTCTTGATTGTCTAGATTGAACCCTCCTCAATGGTATGGTGCACCCTTGCTGGAAACTTCTCAAACAGTACAGACCTGCTATCTTCTGAAGCTCTAGAAGGAGATATGCTGAGAATAGAATGGTGTGGAGGAATCTTTCATCACCGAGACCAAGTTGTAGAACAAGGTGAGTGGATATTTCACCAATGAGTTGTTCACAAGGGTTTGTATAGCAAAACCCCCAAACTGAATGCTCAGGAGAAATAACAAGCAATACACAAAACTCAGAATGAATAATAGGTGTGCCCCAACCGCTTACTTATACTTTTCCTTCTAATTCCCTGTTGAGTGAGGTTAACTCCCAGGGTTAACTTCTATTCTTCTGTTGAGTTATCTTTTATTCATTTTATCCCTTTCCTTTCTCAAGTCATCTTTAAAATTATAACTTTAGCCTAGTTGACCTCCCCTCTCAGTGTGAGACTATGACCTAGTGGGGGTGCCTAGGCCACTGAGTCTCCTTATCACCTCTCTAAGAGGTGGGGGACATTACATATTAATATAATATTTCTTTTTGGCTTAAGCTCCCTAGCTTATCCCTTTTCCTTAACGTTTGACCCTCCCTTTCCCTAATTAGTGGAGTTTAGTCCCCCATCTTTTTTACCATGGTCTGTTTGCGTGCAACGATGTATTTTATATTAATCATGAGATATATACAAAATAGGCACACTAGCCTTTAACATCTAGGCTCTTTGGCCTAATTATCACAAAACTGGCTCACCAACCTATAAAACACAACATGTACACAAAAGGCACACACTTAAGTTGTTGTGCACAATATCCTAGAATGTGCACACTTCATCATTTTACTGTGCAGTACAATGCACACTATGCCATGAAAGGTGCATACAAAAATGATATCAAACAATGCACCATCTTAAGTACATTTGCATTTACATTTATAATTGGGTTCAACCAAGGGATATTACAAAGCATCTCTAAAGATGAGCCCATTTGAGGCACTTTATGGTAGAAAGTGAAACACACCAGTAAGTTGGGATAACCCAACAGATAGAGCAGTGGTTGGGCCATATTTACTCATGGAAATGGAGGAGAAAATGTTGAAAATAAAACAAAATTTAAAGGCTTCCCAAGACAGGTAGAAAATCTATGCTGATAAAGGCAGAACTCACAGGGAATTTAAAGTTGGGGACCATGTATTCTTGAAAGTGAAGGTCAACAGAAGTTCCCTGAAGTTGGGAAATTGTTCCAAGTTGGCAGCTCACTATTGTGGGCCATTTGAAATCCTAGAGAGGATTGGTTCAGTAGCTTATATGATTACATTGCCTACATCTATGTCTATTCATAATGTATTCCATGTATCATTTCTCAAGAAATATATTCCTGATGCTAATCATGTTATTGATTGAAATGTGATTCAGGTGGAGCAAGAAGGTGCTTTTCAAGTGCATCTGGTGCGCATACTGGACCAAAAAATAAAATAGCTCCAGAATTGAGCCATAGGACTTGTAAAGGTCCAATGTAACTTGTACGGTCCTGAGGACACCACTTGGGAGCATGAGGATGCAATGCAGGTAGAATACCCACATATTTTTGATGATTTTTGAAATTTTTGTTAGATATGTGTGTACTTAATGCACTGAGGATACTGCATAAATAAGGGGAGGGGATTGTAATATCCCTAGGCCGAACCCCATAGAAAATGTAAATGCAAATGCACTTAAGTTGGTGCGTTGTTTGATATCATTTTTATATGCACCTTTCATGGCATAGTGCGCGCATGTACTTCACAGTAAAATGATGAAGTGTGCACATTCCAGGATACCACACGCAAAATCTTAAGTGCGTGCAATTTTGAGGCAAGGGATCCTTTGTGTATATGTTGTGTTTTATAGGTTGGTGAGCCATTTTTTGATGATTAGTCCGGAGAGCCTAGATGTTAAAAGTTAGTGCGCCTATTTTTTTATATGTCTCATCATTAATATATAATACATTGTTGCATGCAGACCGACCAAGATAAAAGAGATGGGGGACTAAACTCCACTAGGTAGGGAAAGGAGGGGGGGAGGGGGCTAAAAGTTAAGGAAAAAATGGATAATCTAGAGAGCTTAAGCCAAAAAGGAATATTATATTAATATTTCTTAAATATAAAGTATGGATAATTATTTTATCCTAAGTTCTAAAGATGGGGACAAGTGGGCCAAAGTAGCTCCCAACATGACAAGTGTCAAGCTGGGGACATGCATACATATTGTTTGGACTTAGTTCATTTTAGATCATTCTTTCCATGATTCAGCCATTTGTTCTAGGATCACTCACTCACTCAGTCAGCTATCTTCCATACCTTCCTATCATTGTACTTCAACTGTATTGATAACCATACTTGTTTTGAGTAGCTGGTTAGCTTGGGAGCTGGACTGAAGAAGTGGGTTGTTGGGCCCGTGGGATATTGAAGAGGTGGGTTGTCATGCCCATGAGAAATTTCTCTCTGGGTGAGAGAATTGTTGGGAATTGTTTTCTTGAAGGTGATAAACTATAGCTATAGAGCTCTGAGACTTCCTGTCCAGCCTGTTGCTGAAGCCCTGAAAGGAAGTGGGGTAGCCGAAGGACTGTTGAGAAGAGAAGGGGCACATTTCCTGGGGTCGAATAGGCATGTGGGGAATGAGGGACTGTAGGTTGTTAGTTTGAATAGGCACCTTTGACAGAGCATTTCTGGTTGTCTATGAGCCATTAGCCTGGTTAGGAATCCCTTTACCCAGGTGGAGTTTAGTCCTAGCTCGGGCATGACCCACTACTAAGAGTGATGAGCAGTGTGGCCTAAGGTTAGGAGTTTTGTGGAAGGTCTGCACGCTTTTGGTGATATTCTTACCAATATAAGTTCCAATTGTGTGATAAATTTACATGTTGCATTACTATTTACATGTTCAATTTTATGGGTTTATCCTATGCGTGGTTATAACTGTCTGTACGTTTATGGGTATTCCCTGTATATGTTGCACATCTATGTTTACTATTATTTCAGTATGAATTTGTGATTTTACATAATGTATTTGTTTGTTTACATTTTATTTATGAAGTTCCGCAAAGGTTCTGTGTGTATATGTTTTAATTGCATGCAGTTCGAAAATTTTATGTGGCATAGCTCAGTTGGATGCAGGGTATGTTACAGTATGTTCTACAGAGAGAATGAAAGTGTTCTCTCCTGTATAGTGGCCCGGCCTGGGTGGTCGAGGATGTTACACCGACTATTGTACATAGACACAAAACATGTGCATTGTTAAAGGGTAACTCAATAGAGGACTTCCATTTGTGAAGATGACGAGATGGAAAACCCCCTACTCTTTTTCCTTATTTCATGTTTACCGAGCGTGAAAGAAAATAAAGTATGCTCGATGTTCTCACCCATAAATTTATATGCGAGCTCGGGCTAGAGAATAGTGCTCGATTCTTCATTTCATATTTAGAGAGTATGAAAAGACAAAGAAGACTCCAAGGGTTTTCTTTTTCATAAATTTAGTCTCTCAAGCCCAAAAAAGGATAAAAGAATGCACAGGAGAACTCTTCTAGCCAGTGTCAACTAGAGTATGCCTTTTTCATAATTAGTCCAGTTGGTCCAAAAATGGGATAAACTTACACCAAATAGACGTCCTTTTGGAAACATGTCACCTTTTTTCCTCTTTTTTCGTGTCACCTCAATTTTTCATGTCCATTTTTGGGTGATTTTTTGGCACATGGTTTTTTGCCAATGGTTTTCTATTTCCGATTAAGGAATTAGGGTTGTTGACTAATCCAAGTCATTGAGTTAGGGTTTTGGATTCCGTTGGCACTTATATATTGTAAACAATGTATGATGTGAATGGATATAGAATATGTTTGTTTTCCCGGTTTGGGTTTCCAGTGGAAAAATATCAGTGTAATGTGTGTATTTTCCATTGTATCTTTTATGTTCTTTTATTGAAAATTTGTTTGCAGTAAAATATTGTACAAGGTTAAAATCTACACAACCCTCACCAAACTATGTTTGCATATGCTGTATCACCATCTTTTTCAAAGATAATGCTATAATAGAAAATGAGAGATGGAGATGGTGTATAAACCATTGATAGCAAGCATCCCTCAATCTATTAAATAAAATTGTCCTTGCATCAATTCTTTGAATGCCACCATTAACAATATCATATTCTATCATTGTACCATAAGTACTGGTACATGATTGATATGTTGCTAATGTGGAAGAGGATTATTTTGTACCAAGCATTGTAGCTAGACTGTTTGCATCAATAGCTTGTTCTTGAACATCATTTATGTTTGTTATTGATCTTTTCTTGGATCTTTTGTTTGACCCAAGAATGCTCGGGGAATCAATTAATTCTCGTGCTACTTGTTTCTCTTGAATTTGGGGGTTCTGATGGGTTTTCAGTGATTTCTTTTCGATGAATTTTTCTATAGTTTTGGGATCAACATTTCCTAATTTTTTCAATGCATCCATCCAAAATATAAGTGCCAACACAAATTTTAGATTGAAAACATCTCCCTATCAAATGAATAAAGGAAAATTTTATTGTAGATTCTTCTGGTCATTTAAGGAATGGCTAATTAATTAAATAATAATAATAATAATAATAAAATATATCAAATTATGTATCTACATATATGCATTGAGCTATCTAGTTACCATAGATTTTTTCCTCCTCTACTTTCTCCATAACTAGCCATTATAATGCCCTAGATTACCCCCAAATAGAGACAATCCTAACTCATTTTTATATGTACCCTAACTTTCCCTATCTTATTAATGGACTGATGTGTTGATGCACAAATCATAGAGGAGAGACAATTAAAACATATCTTTATCTTCAACAAAAATGTTGTCATTCTCTTCCTTCAACAAAATTGTTGCCAAAATGTCAAAGTTTCTTTTTCTAGAGACATCAAGGCTTTGTCGACTACAAATATATAGATCAATCTCCCTATTCCTCGATCTCAAACCTCTTGCAAAATGCTTGTATTAATCTCATACCTCCTCCTCCTCCAATCTCAAACCTTGAATCCCTTTCATGGAGCTTTGTATCCCTTTTTGGGAGCAGAGCACAAAGCAATATGCTTGGGATCTTTGTACTATATATCATGTGCATTCGTGGGAGCTTTGTATTATATTGAATTCGTGGGAGATTTTTATTTCATTTCAAAATGGGCATTGTCTAAACATTCGACTTTTTGAATTTTTTCATCGGAATCCGATGAAACAAATCTTGGTGAAATCACCATTTTATGTTGTTTAAATTTCATTTTTGATTGCACAAATGGATTCAACACCCTGAAAAACCCTCCGGGTACTCAAATTATACAGACTCAATCACTCAAATATGTATTTCCAACATTTTTTTACCAGATTTCGGGAAAACATGATGGGAAAATATACCCTTAAAAACTCTAAAAAGTTAAACGTTTAGACTACACATTCAAAATGTGTTTTGTTTTATAGAAAAGGCCCTTTTTTTTAACTCAGTAATTGGCATTAAATTCAATGCAACATTGCATTGACTTTGGTAACAACCTATGAATAATCACCTAAAATTGCATCAACTAGGGATTCAAAATATAATTTATTTGGAGCACAACACCTCATACTAACTACACCGACTATTACGCTAATTACTTTGAGTAATCCATAGCATCGATTACTTTCTTGAGCATCTCGTTGCAAATGTCATGATTTATCTACATGAACATTACCAGGGAATTGGATTTAGGATAAATCATGTAAATATCCTTTCTCAATGCATAACTCTATCGTTATGGCAAAAGTTTTCACTTTTGACACCACTAATCATTGCCTTTACTCTTTGCACTTTATGTAATGACAAAGCTATTCAAAATATCTATGAAGATAAATTGAGAAGGTCAAACCAATGTTTGCAGGAGCAAAATATGATGAAGTGAGGGCGATAACACAATGATGAAAATATAACTTATATATGTGATCTTGTAGATTTCTCGACATATGGTTCTACAAATGAATTATGTATGCCAATTGATACGGAAGTACTATGCATATCTCGATATATACACATGGGATTGAAGGATTAAAAAATTGCAAAAGGGTTATAATATACTTAAAAGGTCAATAAATACTTGGAACCTTGCTCTCTTATTGTGGTTGATTTAAGGGATAAACTTCCATGTCTTGTTGATTGATTGATTTTAGTAATATTCATTGGATTGTGTTTTTTTAATTTTTTTGGGGTTATTAATCTATAACATTTTTGTATTATGATATTCAAGGTTATGAAAAAAATTTGGGGATTAAATTTAATTTTCAATGTTTTTTCTCAAGAATTTTCATTTTTTCTAAAAATGATTTTTCGAAATTTTATAGGATAAAATTATTTTATCTTAAAAATCACTAAAATTTTATAGAAACTATATAAATCCTTAGAAATTTAAATATTTTTACAAAAATATAGCCAAACATTTTAAAGTTTACAAATTAAAAACTGGTTTTCATCTTTAAAATTTTCACTACCCAAAATTATCATTTAACATGGTCCTCTTATATCATAACCCATAAATTAACAAATTAATCTATATAACTATATAAAGTTTTGCAAATACTTTGATAAAACTTTAATAAAATCTGCACATGATCATATAATATAATAAAATAGTAAAAGTGTGGAATTTGGAGAAAAACTATTATACCAACTAATCAAGTACTCACCAAAAGAAAAGAATTCAAGAGAGTTTAGTATCCAAACTCCTCACTTGATTATGATGATGTTCATCAACATCTTAGTGCTTAGTAAGCACGTTAAGACATAATTTTCTAGGATGAGAGATGTGATTGGTATCTGCCCATGTTAGATAAGGGATAAAATTCCACATACATTTTCTTTTAAAAATAGTAAAAATATAAAACACATATTTACGTAAAATAGTTATTGTTATAAATAAATTGTTTCTAAATAGATTTGTTTTTTCTTGTTTTCTCCATTCCATTCTATAAGTATAATTTTGATATGTACAAAGATTCACGATCACAAGTATTTTGAAATATTGTTTTTGGTACCGTTACCACCTATCAATAATACCAAACCACTCTAGTAACTCCATAAGTACATTCACCCTGAGTTGTGTATAAGAATATTCACTTAACTAAAAATTATAGTTTTCTTTTATTATCATAAGTCAATTTTTGAATGCTAACAATATAATGAATTGTAACGAATCTATGCCATTAGCAAATGAACTAATGGGTAAGACAATAATAATATATTTTTAAGCATCTTTTTAAATTATTTTTATAATAATAAATCGTTACTCTTAGATGTATGTGATATGTGAGGAAGGGTTAAATTGTTACACTTGGAAGTAAAAAGTAGGTGAGGAAGGGTCTATAGGCATGAAAATTTGGTGTTAGAGATTTGATTGAATATTAATCTATTTTAGAAAATTCAATTCTATCATATTTGCAAGAAAAAATCAAAATATTGAACATACAATTTGGGAGATGACATTGAACATGCAATTTGGGAGATGACAATTGCAAAGCTTTGATGGAGACACATGTTTGGATGAGTATTCTTTAATATGTTGATACATCATTTTTCCATGAATTTGAGGCTCTTTTGGTAATGATTTAATTGGTGTATTAAAAATTATGCAAATTGTATTTCAGGAGTAAGAGGAGGCCATGAATATCGAGAAATTTCAAATGAGAACATAAGACATGATGTGGGACATTAGGTACACATTTGTGGTATTAATTTATTAAATATATATGGGATGAAATTTAGTGTTCCATCTATTTGTTAATACAATATCAATACATTGTATAGTCTATTATCCCCACCAAAAATTAATGCATCTTGTTGTTTATTTTAAGTAAAATATGATGACATCCCAAATAATATTATTTTAATTGGAGAATATGCCAAGTATAAGCATTCTATTAGAAAAATTGAAGACCTAGACGTGGACGTGGATCTTCGACTATTAAATCATGTTACCAACAATGGATAGAAGAACATATGACAATGGAGTTTGTAGATATACTAGGTAATGAGCGCAAACAAACAAGAGGTTGGTTGATCCAAATTGGATATTCATATAATTGTCATATAGTTTGGCACTTTCTAGGTGGAAAACAATTGGAGGAATCACCTTGTAGGGCCTTTTTAGTGGTAGGTCTCAGTTTGGAAAATTGGGGTTCGAAACCTTTAAGAGCCATTTTGAGGCATTAAATGAAAATTTTTGGGGTTACAAAGTTTGGAACTTAAGCACATATCCTCGATAATGTTCTACACTCCAAGAACTTTCCAATGGTGTGTAAAACACCTCAATCAAAGCTCATATGCAAAAGATATGCCTCCCACAAGTTGATGTACCTTGTTGACCACCATGGTGTGAGTGGATGCCACATCATCCCCCATTACTCACACATATGGGGCTAGCCACGTGTGGACTTTTAGTAAGATTCTAGAAGGTCTAGACCTGATCCCTAATTGAGGGTCGAGGAAGTCAAAACCCTAACCCTAGATGGCTACTGGGCTATGTTAAATACCAAACAGCTAGGAGGAAAAAGGGAGCAAAGAATCCAAAGAGTGGTATTTTGAGAGCATAATAGAGAAGGTAGGAGATAATGTAGCATCCATTCAGGCCACAGTGTCAAGGGTATCTCCATAGTGAGTGCCTCTTTCTTTGTACTTGCTTTCCATAACTGAAGAAAAGAGAGCAGAGCATAGGTCTCACCTTCTGGTTTGGTTTTATCCTGTATTGGGTTTCCCAGGATACATATTGTGTTGAATCGTGTGGAAGGTGTGTATATTTTTTCTTATTCTTTCATTTTCGTATTTAGTTATTTTCATAAATTCAAGCAAAGTTAGTAATTAATTAGTTTGAGATCTAAGGAAAAATAAACCTAAATAATAAAAGGTTTCAATATAATATAGGATCTGTTGTGATGAATTGTTTTGATGGAATATCCATGGTCATTTATAGATCATTGGTCATGACGACTATCAACACAAAATCAAGACAATGGTTCTTGGAAGTTACCAATTAAAGGTATTGTTGTAATCTAGGACATTGCCATATTCAACCTTTTGCAAGGGAAGGAGGTCTCACCCGAAGCGTAGATGATATTTTTGTGATAAAGGGAGTTATATAGAACATGACATCATATATATCTCTATATTACTCAAATCCATAACTTAACCAAATATATCACATTGTGATAGCATTCAAATATTAACTGGATAATAAGAATCAAATATGCAATAGAAACACAGATCCATTCATAACAAAGATAAATGACCATAAAAAAATTATAGGGCCCAAATCACACCATTATATTAGCAGCACTAGTATCAAAGACTTCATACAAAATGGATCTGATAGATCTCCCTTCAAAACACATAGCTCTTCATAACATCATCTTGCACATTGAGAACTAATCCCTTATAACCCATTATAGACTCTAGACTCAACATAGTTACAACAACAATACAAACATCAGGCCAAACTCGACACTAGCAATAAGAACATTAGCCTTTTCTATTTACATTTCTCTTTTATTTATACTTTCCTGTCTTTGACAAAGTCACTTGACTAGATCAAATCCTCTATTTGTCACTTCTTGTATTCTTGTTTTCTTATCACAGTATTGTCTTTTGTCATCTTCTAGACCTCTAGCTAGCACATAATGCATTTGAATGTTTTTTATGCTTCTAAAGTTCCAACTGGTGCATGATTCTTTATCAAAAATAAGGGCCCAATAGGGCCTGAACACAACTGTTGACTCGCCCCAATTCAAACTTACACTTTTCTACCAGGGCCTTCCTTAAATGAAGGGACCAACTCTGGTACAATATTCAGGGCCTATTGGTGGAAATGGTCATAATTCTCCAAGCGGTGCTGCCACTTTCATACCAAAATAGAAGCTCCCACAACAAACTCTTGAGATGTAGCAACATCTGGTTATGTAAGATTGGTGGCAAGCAGAGTATGCCACTCTATATTCACAACCAAATCAAACTAATGCATTTGTACATATGCATCTTGAACAAGAGGTTTAAAGTCTCAGAGTTCTTTCTTAGCGGTTCGGGAAACTTCAAACATCTCATCAAATCTATTTTCATCCTCTTGGATTTCATCAAACTTATCATATTACGCAATAGGATATATGAGAGAGTGTGCTTCGGCATTGATATATTGAATCTCTACTCTCGACTCTTTAGTTGATTTATTCCTTATTTCTAGCATACTGACCCAATCATTAAACATGTTAAAAATCTTGTTTTATTTTCCAGTCCGATCATTAAGGGAGGACCAAACAATATAACCTTCCACAACTACTTGTGTGATATTCTTAAGCATATCTTTGGGTTTCTTTTTCTCCTTCAGTTGAATTGATTCCATATGTTTTTGTAGAATATCTATTTTCTTGGACAACTGGGACCATGCATCTGCAATAAATTCAAGACATTGCACTAGGGAAACAAGAGTAATATCTTCTGGCAAATGAGGGGCATCATGTTGTATCTTAGGATAAACTTCAACTAACTTCCTGGAGATGGAATCTAGTTCCAATTGATCTTGTGCACACAAGGTATAGGATTGATCTCTGTCCTCTGATACCATCTCTAATTCATGTCACAAGTGTTGGCTCTACTGCATTAAGTCTTCAATATCTTGGTCAATAGAAACAATTTGTTACTCTATCTGGGAAGCAAAAATTCTTAGGACATTCAAAAACTATGGTGTAGGCCAAGCCATAAAATATTCATCGTTGATTGACTGATCTATGGGTAGTCATTTTTGAGCATTTTGATCCACGCTTTCTCATTTCCTTCTTAACGCTGGAGATTTTATACCCAAGGTTCATCCAAAGTTGTCCAAAAAAAAACCTAGAGCATCGACATATCAATCCTCGGCCAAGGTTGAGGAAGGTCTGAACCAAGATGCAGAGAGGATCATAGAGACCATAAGGTTTTGTGACATGGATGAATGCTAAACACATGAAAAGTCATCAGTATTAGCATCCATGCAGCTCATATATGACAAACTATTAGGACTAAGAATTAAAACAATACACACACATATTCAACTCATAGATGATAGACATAGAATGGATCAGAACTGTCCCATCTTTATGACTGGAGCCATTTCATCACAACAAAGATATGCATTGCACAATATATATACATATGCCATCCATAGAAATTCATATCTTCTCTATATAAATCCTTAGAATTGCAACATATTGTGCAATGCGCCTTTACTCAAAACTCAAACATACAACAAACACATAAGTATATTCAAAATCATTACAATATTACAACAAGATTAGAGAGAGATCAATACTAATGACGCATTGAATCTCTTCTCCTCAATATCTAACTAGCTAACTGATGCATCCCCCCTCCCCTCCTAGGGGTTCTACGACATCCTGATCTAGGATCTTTTAATCTGTTGAGTCAGATTAACTCTTCAGCTCTTCAGACTTCAAGATTTTCAACTCCTGCGCACTCATTCCTCTCGAAGTGCTTTCACCCAAAGACCCAAATCTGTTGAAACCTACCCCCTGATGATCAATGATCATGATTTATTTTGGGTCTTCGGTGATTCCACTCTCTCCTTCATCATAGGCTTCCGAAGTGCTTTTGCTTCAGAGCTACAGACCTTGCACCACCTATCCCTCTTGACGATGTAACCAACCTTGTCTAGATGGTCCAATGGTTGGTTCTCCTTATGCAATCTTATTTGTTGCACTTCCTCCTTATCAATGGGTAGATCATCTTGATCCCCCTTGTTGTTTTCTTCTCCTATGGCATTAGCTTGCCACCCTTTTGCAGACTCCTGTTCTACAGTTTTATCACTGAGATTTTGCTCAGCTTCCTCCTCTGACAAATTAGCTTATGTCAGGTCCTCTTATTTTGGTTCAATTCTAACTTCTTCCAGCTGCTCCCTAGGCTGGTATACTCGTCCACCTATTTTCAATTTGACCTGTTGTATATGCCTAATCTTCTTATCTACCATTCTCTCCATGGATTCTAGTTCTTCATATAGCTCATCAAAATCCATGCTGTCTACTTCCTCTTGTACTGTAGGCTCTAGTACTACAGTCACCTCCTGTTTAGCTTCTTGGCTAAAAATTTTGAACATTTCGGCCGAATGCTCTTTTCCTTCTACCGGGGAAAACGTTAGTGTCTTCTCCTTCTCCTCTCTTATGAAAATATCCATTGGTTGTCCTTATGTTGCTTCACCTGCAACACTTATGCTACCCTCTGCTTGGCTACTTGGTAGGAATGTTTTGATTCCCCCAATGATCAGAATGCATTTTTGACCCTGCTCTTTGATGGTGGAAGTATTTAACTTTTCATCATATTCATCCACATGGTCTTCAAACCCACATGAATATTCATCTATCAACACTTATTTCTTACCTAAACTCACTTTTGAGCTCATGAGACTCTCAGATAGTCTCATCTCACTTCCCTTGCCTCCCTGAAAATCTAGGATTTCTCTTCTACCCCCTGGGCAGTCTATGAGATCAACCGATCTCATCTCATTGCTCACCTGGAAATATGAATTTTCACTTCTTTCCTCCTGATAGTCTATGAGATCCTCACTTGATATCATATCCTTGCCCACCTAGCAATTTGAAAATTCATCTCCGCCCTCCTGACAGTTTATGAGACCTTTTACTGACCTCTCTTCCTCATCACTGAGGGTTTCTCCAACTTCTGGCTTACAAATGCAAACCAACTCCTCCTCTATGTCACTGAGGTTTTCAGCATGCCTCAAGCACCTTCCTACTACCTGTTTCTGATTTGTGGCTAACAGCTTCTGAACAGGCCATTTTGCCTTCCTATTCAGAGGCCATTCGTACCTCCAATGTACCTTTGCATCTTGTTGCATCTTCAATGTCAGTTGTTCCATTCTTTCTCTAATATCTATGATCTCTAGATCCATCTCTAGCTTTATTTTCTGCAAGTGGCTTTCTTGCGACCATGTTCATGGTCTTCAATATCCATTTTCACCCTCTGCCTACCCTCCTGGCAAGTTTGTGGCTTACTCTGTATTCGAGAGCATCTCCAACTCCTCCTACAACTCACCTGGCTGTTCAATTTGTTGTTGCACTCGTGAAAACATCATTCATAGAGCATAAGTACTCTGCCTCCTCCTTCACCTGATGTTTATAGGAAAACTTATGCTTCTGATACTACTTGACATAGTCAGACTATCTCCTTTCACTGCCTCTCCTTTATCTATTGTCTGGAAACAAAATAACGACTTTCTCCTCTATCTTCCTTATTTGTTGTCTACAAACAAAAAAATTTCTCTGATACCACCTGATGCATCCCCCCTCCCATCCTGGGGGTTCTACAACCTCTCGATCTAGGATCTTTCAATTTGTTGAGTATGATTGACTTTTTGGATCTTCGAACTTAAAGAGTTTCAACTCCTGTGCACCTGTTCCTCCCGGAGTGATTTCACCCGAAGACTTAAATCTGTTGACACATGCCCCCTGACGATCAACAGTCAAGATTTACTTTGGGTCTTTGAAAATTTATCTCTCTCCTTAATCAAAGTCTTCTGAAGTTCTTCTACTCCAGAGTTGTAGATCTTGCGCCACCGGTCCTTCTTGATGATGGACGGTCCTTAATCACTTCAAGACTTAGGGATTTTGGCAAGTCAATTCTCCTATGCACATAAGGGTTAAAGCTCATGCAATTTACCCTAGATCAAATAGTTGTCGATCCTTTTCTCTTAGATCCAATGACTGGGATATGTTTCCCCCCCTCAGCGCTCTCCTTTTCTTCCCTAGACCCTGATCTAATGGTTCAGGCTTCTTCCCACAATCGATCTAACAGCTGTTTTCATTGTTCCTCTAGAGATTTAGACTTCTTCTGACTTGAAATAATTTGTAATTATTCAAAGGCTTTGGCCTTTGCTCCTCTTGCGAGCTCGATTTCTTAGATATCATCTACGTTTCTGTGAACACTATCTCTTTTGAGCCCTGGGACTTGGAGTAAGTCTGTCTCCTATGCACTCCTTGCACTATCTCTTCTAAGCTTCAAACTGAATTAGAACTCCAAAAGGGTCTCGACCCTTATGTTTCCTTTCAAAGGAAAACTTTGTGCCCTCCTGACAACCTTGCGCTCAAATCATACCATGTTGAGCGTTTTCCACAGAGTCTTTTGTAACTCCGTGAGTATCTTCCTCTGATACCCCTCTCTTCAAACTCGAGAGAGAGTTCTCCTTATGCACACTTGCACCTACTCGATGCCCACTCGATAGAGCTCCACAGATTTCTCATTAACTCTGTCTCTCTGTTCTTTCTTTGCACAACTTCTCCTCTAAGGTATTCAAAAACCTTGAGGTTTCTCCTGAGTTATTATCACTCTGGTGCACCCTTCTGGCACGTTCTATTCTGACTCCACAGAGTTCAGATGCGCACTCCTTGCGTTGACTACAAAACCTCAAATGTTATGTTGTGCACTCCTTTCACAGCCTAAAGAACCCATAACGATATTATGAACTCAACAAAGATAGAGAAATATATCTTCCTACTGCATATGAAACCTATCATACATCTTCCACATACATTCATAAAACACATAAACACATAACCACGTAAACAACCATTTGCAAGAAAAAAATGTTGTCTTTTCATTAATATGAAAATCTGATTACAATATGTGTAGGCTAGACTACAACAGAGTCTCAGATCTCTCAATCTCTCTCAAAGAACTATTCTACCTCCTATTTCTGAGCTTCTAAGCTTCTTAGGATCTTCTCTTAGAATCCTCTTCCTAACTCTCCTAACTCTTATAATGAAATCTCATACAATTATCTCTTTACAAAAGAGGGGCTCTATGGGCCTATCCTCTCCTTCACCTAACCTCATCTATTACATTGAAGTTTCATAAATGGCCATCTAGTCTGAATTGAATCTAGATCCATCAACTTGTTAGCCATTAAAGGCGACCTTATCGCGTGCCTGTATAAATGCATGGCTTGGTTTTCACTCAACCTTACAACATTAATCCCTATAGTATCGTATTTCAAATTTAAAAATGGGAGGGTCAGTGCCTCTCCCTTTCTCCAATGCACGCCTATGCATTGTCTTGTTGGTGCATTTGCTGATGTGGAAGGATGCTCACGCATCAATAACCAAACCTATTTCTAATATTACTACTTTCTTTTATATATTTCTTTGTTGGGGAGCATTGTCTCTTTTTTCTTTTCTCCACTTGTTTGAATGAAAAAACTACCTCACATGCTTATTGTGTTTTCTGGTGCTCCACGTAGGATTTCTATATCAATGGAAATCTTAAGTACATGGCCAACTCATCCTCTAGCAGTCCCAAGTCCCCGTATGCTGTTGGAAGTAATTATTTAAGAAGATTTCCTTATGATTTCTTTCTTGATTCCGATGGGCATCTTCTTGATTCCCAGCGCGACTAAAAAAACTTAGACTAGCATGCACTTAATAGATTTTTGGCTTGGTGAGAAATTGAAAAAACTTGGTCTAGCATGCAATCTATGTCATTCTTCATGCATTTCCTTAGGCACGTGCAAAAATATGGAATGAGTGCGCACAACTTCATTTATGTGCACATGAAAAACTAAACCCAAAACTTTGGGTGTCAACAGAACCCCACCACTATTATTTGGCTTGTCCTCGAGCCATATGCTTTATGGAATCACTACCATGGTGGATGCCACAATGCTTTTGACTTCCTCTACAAATTCCTTATAATAGTTCTTAGAATCATTGAATTGGCCCTGGAGATCCTTGGAAAGTTGAATAATTACCTTGACATCGATGGCTATGACTGGAGAGGTTGTCTGATGTATGATGTTGAGTTGATCAACGAGGGGGCTAACAAAAACTTGTATGTTTGAGAAATGAGTATACCAATCCATAGACTTGTCATCTATTGAACTGATTAAATCTCACATATTTTTTTACTCATCCCAAACTGCAATTATCTCCTACATTTGTGTGGAAATGACATGCATTGAAAAATCACACTCTTTGGAAGGAAATGAACCCACATCCTACTTTTGTTGCACAACTTCAACCTCTATTGCAGAAGTCCAATCATAGAGACTTGTGAGCTCTAGAGGGATTTGTAAATAATCCCATAATTTGAATCTTTGAGTACCCAACTCTATAAATCCTTGGGCATGGTTTCAACTCTCCTGAATGGTGGTGATGTCCTAAGCAATTTGTTGCTAGAGGGCGGTCTTCTCTAGAATTATTTTTTGTAGTCGGTTCCAAATTTCATGATTTTGTGATTGCAGATCCTGAACATGCTTGGCAACCGCTTTCATTTTAGGTAGAGATGCAATATCTGGCTGCATTGGTGCCTGCGGGGAGACCCAATAATAGGATTCATTGAGAGCGGTGACCATGTCATTGTGGTCACTAACAATGAATACATATTGGCCCTAATTTTCTATGTGTGCGACCACTTCATCCATGTGTAGGTCTTGTAAAATTTTTTGGGCCTCTTCGAGTTCCTGACGTGCATGGGATTCTCGTTGTAATTGGGATCATGTGGCATCATGACTAGAATTTTCTTGCTCATAGTTGAGGAATGATTGGGTCTATTCTTGGTGGATGAATTGATCGCATTCTCTAATCTCATGGACAAGGGAAGTAATAAATTTATGGATGTTCATTGTAGGGACCCATGAAAACTCCAGTTTGATTATGGCCAAGATTGATGGGATGGCTGTGAGTGGATCAATACCGAGCACTCAAGGAGGAATGACTCCCAGAACCTTGATGATTGGACTAGTTGAAGATGGAGATGCTATTAAGGAGGGTAGATAAAACTATTGGCCTGGAATATTCATCTTCCTGATCATGTCATTGTGGGAGACTTGTTGTTTGGCTAAATACAAGAAAATTTCTTCCATTAATTTTTCAACTTGTCATCTTTGAGTGGGAGAACCCTCCTCATTTTTATTATGTGACGTTGTATGCCAACATATACTATCCCCAGAGCGGGTTTTGGATGGATAAGAGTGAAATGTGGATTCTTCTACAATTGGGGTTGGCCACAGTGGAGGTGAAGGATCACATTTGGACCTTGAGTCAATGGTTATCTAAGCTAGGATCTGAGTGTTGGACACCCACTTTCTATTTTTGGCTGTGATAGTGTCCACATTAGACCCAATTGCATTATAAGTGTTGGAGTTACTTCACACACACCTAGGATTTATTTTTCCTAAGGTTTTTCCTATTTTATTAGTCTTTATTCAATCTCCTAAAGTTTAGGGGAGAATATCCCACCTGGAGAATATTATCTTCAGTTTGATCAGTTGAGTGGAGTATAGATGCTACGTTGGGATTATCACCATGTAGCATTGGGATCATCACCATGCTAATAAAAAATTTCCTTGGTATCATCACAATACTACCACATTACCCTTGATTCCTTGATATACTCCTCACTTCACTCTGTTTCATCCAGTTAACTGAAGACTGATAGTCTAGTTAACTCAACTAGGTGGCAGTTCACTCTTGTAACTTCCCGAGAGAATAGAATATGTGGCAGTTGACACTTGTAACTATTGGTGTGTGTCCAAATCACTCTAGACCACCACAATGGTGCATTAGTTCACCTCTAGTGTGCATGGGTTGAGTTATACACAGTATATCATGTGTAAATTATTCATTATTCATTACGATTAATGAGAATTCTTCAATTCTTTCTATCTTGCTTATTCTTTCTTAATTTCTCTCTGAAAATGTGTGTGGTATTTTCTAGCTAGGTATATTCTTTGCATGTTCAACACATTTATATGGTATCGGAGATGATGGACTTCTAAGAAAAAGATACACCAAATTATTTTTTGCAGGTACCAAAGATTGAAGACAATGGAAAAGTGGAATTCCCAAAAGAATTCATTCTTACACCTTACAATTACTTTGCATGGAAGGAGAGAATAACCATGCATCTCCAAACCATAGGATTGTACAGGTTAACCTTGAATATAGAGATAGAACTGGCATTAGCCATAGAAAAATCCAAGTATCTAAATCGAATGGATGAAGTATTCAGAACAATTTGCAGTCTCATTCCTCCCGGTCTCCTTTTTCACATATCTTCCTGTAAAAACCCTAATGAAGCATGGAACACCTTGGCAGGGATATTTGGAAAAAAATATGATATGCGGGGACGCATGCTTGAGGTGGAATTTCTCACATTGGATCCAAAAAGCTTTGACAATCTCCAAGATTTCTTTACAAAATACAAGGATTTACTGTCGCAACTCAAAGCTTGCGGGGTTGATAAATCTAAGGAGGAGAAATAAATGGTCCTCACCA
>ML798953.1:163779-184729 GCA_009831015.1 Picea engelmannii
AGGATAGGAAGGTAGAGCATAGAGTGTTGGTGTGCCAGAAGAAGAGGTAGATGGAGGCTCCCCTAGTGGCGGGGGAGATGAATTGACAATAGTAGATGGTCTTGCATGGCTGGAAGTAGATACCTCTATGGGTCAGATCGTGAGAATTTTTATAAGAAGATGGACTTACCCCCCCTTGGTACCACCTCCCTTTCACATTTTAATCAAGAAGAGAACACAGCAAATAGTGAATAAATTGGAGTAGAAGAAAGATAAGAAGAAGGTAGAAGTGAAGAGATGAGTGAAGAAGAAGGTGAAGACAACAATACTTTACCCCAAGCAATAGTGGTTTGAAAAGGTCAAACCCCTAGTAGTCAAAGAGGAGGAACTAGATCAATTTTGAAGATGGTGAATCAAGACAGTGCACTGAGGTTTCCCATGTTCCATGAAATGGGTAGAGATTATGCATAGAAACATTGGTTTACATGTGAATCAATCTAGTATGTGAAGAGAATCGCAGATGAAACATCCAAAATTGTGCAGTTGGAGACCACATTTAGGGATAGAGCCTTGATGTGGTATATGAATTATAAGGCTATTGTGTCAGCAGGACAGGCACGGTCTCTTTTGATATTAAGTAGGATCTACTTAGGGAGTTCCTGAAACCTGAGTTGGAATCCCAATGTATTATCGATATAAAAGAGATCAAGAAGTAGGAAGGAGAAACTGTCTGGGATTAGGAACAATAATTTAAAATATCATTGGATAGGATGAAGTTCCAAATACAGGATGTGCAACATAGAGAATGGTTTATTGCAGGGTTACCCCCATATCTGAGTCCCTCTCACCTAGTAGAAGGTGACAACTCAGGTCGAGGTAGTCAAAATCGCGATGCACTTGGAAGCTACACCTGGAGGTGTAGAGACATTGGTCGGGCTAGCCTAGGTTCAATCACAACTTGTCAACTTTAAAATAAAACTACAAGATATGGAAAAGACTAATGTTGTGTGCGAGAATGTATGGTGTACCACTTGTCGCTTGGAAGGGCATCAGAGAAAAGAATTCCCTGTGTTTCCAAATTATGTGACAACATACACACCCAATCATTTTCCATATAGGCAGATGGAATGGTGTGAAATATGAAAATAGTGGGGACATGTGCCACCCTATTTCCCAACCTTGCAGAATTACCGAAGAATGACTCACACTCCATTCTGTGAATTCTGAAAACTCGTCGGGAATGATGTCAGTAGTTGTCGCTCACTCCAATTAATGCAAGATAATACTCGCTATGCATTTGAGGTACAGGGGGAGATGAAAGGTGGTGATCATGGTGACATGAAATGGGGTAGATACCAAGGATTTCCTTGAGGTGGATATGGGTGGGGTTGCAACCAAGGTTATGGAGAAAGGGGAGGTAGACCCCCCACATGTTTTAATTGCAGTGAGATTGGTCATGTATCACAATTTTGTACTAAACCACATGTGCTTTGTGCATATTGTTATAGTCCTGAGCATGTCACCAAAGACTATCTCGACTTACTAAAGAATTGGGAGGACAACAAGAACAACTGTAACATGGTGCATGGCCAGCTGCATAAGAATAGGAAGAAGAATGAGGAGGTTGATGTTCGGTTAGTAACATGCAGAGGGGTGAAGACAAGAGTAAACTTCGATCATGGTGAAGTCTCATGTCAAAAGTGGGATGTAAAGATAAGGAATTCACCTCATCCCCATTCAAAGGTTGATGTTGTTCAACGGAATCATTTTCTGCACAATGCGTAGAGAGAACTAGAAGAAGAAAGAGAGCATGAGGAGCTGCAATGCACAAACCAGAGGTCAATTGAAGAGACTTGGATTTGAAAATAAGTGCAGAGGGTGACACAAAGGTCATTTGAAGAAGCTCATATCTGCTAAGAGGTACAATAGGAAATGCAAAGGTCATTGGAAGAAGCTCAGATCTGCTAAGAGCTACAACAGGAAACACATAGGTCGTTGGAAGAAGCTTGCACACATGAGGAATTTCAATGCACGACACAAAGATCCTTGGAGGAGGCTTGCATGCATGAATAAATACAACAAGTGACCCAAATATCAATAGAAGAAGCTTGCAAATAGATTGAGTTGTGATGTGCTGAGAAGAAAGCATATGAAGATCAATGCCAAGAGGAATTGCAATGCATAGCATGAGCATAATCCTTATGTGACTTAGGTCACAAGAAAGACATTGATGATCAAGTAAGTACTTTATTACACTATTGTTTTTTATTTATTAAAGATGTAGAGGTGCAAGTAAGTTGACCCAGATGTTAGCTACTTGGATGAAATAACAATGAGTAGAGGAGATCATCTTAGTCCCTCTACCAGAAAGATATGTATGTTAGGTCAACAAGATAAAGTGCACTGGGAGAGAATTTAAGATGATAAAATAGGTTGGTGGCTATGAAATGATGGAGTCATGTTGGATCTGGGATTCGATGTGAATATTTTTCCAAATAAATATTGGGAGGTAATGTATCAACCTAATTTGGTCTGGTCACCCATCCAACTCTGCTTGGCTAACCAATACAGGATATACTTGATAGGTCATTTGGAGCAGGTGGAAGTCAACATAGAAGGATTAAAAAAAAAAATAACTTTGAGGTCATAGAGATTATGGATGAATTTGATCCATATCCTACACTACTGGGTATTGATTGGGCCTTTGACAATAATGTGGTGTTAAACTTGAAGAAGAGACAAATGACCTTTGAAACAGACACACTATGTGTGGTCATGCCACTAGATCCATACGAAGGTGATCAGTATAATGAGAATGTGGATGAGGATGCACAAATATCTGTCATTGAGAACATCTATAAGATCACATGACGTACGGAGGACGACATAAACCCCACTACAAATGGATATTTAAGTTGGAGGAGTGTCAAGTCTTACGACACAAATTTTGAAGAAGCCATGAAAGGTGGAAAAACAAGTTGTATGAAGTATCCACAAGAAGGTGTGCCCATATGTCTATTGAAGAGAGAAATGAAGAAATTGGCCCCTATTGCTATGATGCATCAGAACTAGTGGAAACTTTTATTACATGGATACAATGCATCCCCAAGCATCAGAGGGCTTTCACACTAGATACAATACTTATAGGAATTATTTCCCAATGGTGGGATGCACATCGAGAGTAATATCGTGAATGTGAATGTATCAAAGAATCCATGAGAGAAATATTTTGACCAAATGTTGACATTCGTCAATACACATGTTCTTGTGAAAGGATTTGGATAGCTAAGCATAGGCATAATGCATGTGATCAATACATGGATGGTCATCGCAAACTCCCCAAGAAACACCCTATATCCTCAATTCCAAAATTTTACATTGGGGAAAGATAACAACCCTCAATAGATCGTGACGATCTATTCTGTGCATGCTTGTTCTCCAACCCCATTGATCATACAAAAAACTTCAACATAGCTATTGAAGAAATGGTTCACCATTGGATCCTACCAAAACCAATCAAGCCTACTCTTTTACCTCCCACATAGACATTGATCAACCATTCTTGGATGTGGATACGTAGTGACCCCCCTGTGGTCACTCTGTCCCTCTAAGCCACTAATCAATTCTCATTGGGGTGCATAAAACCATGTGTCGCACCTCCGACGAGTAAATTCGTGCATGGGTTATGTCGTCTACATCTTTATTAATTATGAAGATTTGGAAGCAACCAAAAATTGGTAATATCAATGGTCTAGGTGACATGTAATCCTCACATGTTAGCTACATCTAATTATGGGGATGATGACTCATTAATACCGCTAGCAAGAGGGCAATTTCCCCGATTCATAATAAAAGAGGAAGTTACTTGCAAAAATTAGTACATGGCTTGCCATTAATGCAAGTATGAAAAAGCAACCTCTAGCATGTCAATCCCAACGGTTGGACTAGGGAAGAGTTCCAACCAACACAATGAAAATATGGGACAATGACCTCACATGCTTAACTAGCCAAGTGTTATTATGGCTCCATTCAATTCAAAACCGCACCCCCTTCCACTTCCTCATTGTTGTTGATTTTATATTTTCTCCATGCTGCATATCCTCCTTTTATATTCCCATAACCCAAACCATCAACATTCCCACATCCCATTCTGTAGAAAGACTCAAGCACCATTATCACCAAGCCTAAAATGGCTTCTTCCAACCAATCTAAAGCTCAGACAAAGTCTAAGGCCATGAAATAAATGTCCCTTCTTGATCCTATACTTCTTCACGGAGTCCTAATTGAAGGACTTCCATTCAAAAAAGTACCCCTCCTCAAGTGTGTCGATTATAATGTCTGTGACCCCAACTAGTTTCTTGAAATTCATCTCAAATGATACACAAAGGTCATCTGATGCAACAATTGAAAGGATTAAATGGTCATACAAGAATGGTGATGATTTCTCCTTACCAGAGTACAAGGAAGATACCTTTGGTTGGACCAGTAGTATCTCATCGACCAAACCATTATACACAGAGCCTCTGGTCTACCCAATTATGGTGAGAATCCACCAACACTCTTAAATGAAAGGATGCAATGTTGGAGGATTTGTATTCTAAATACGACACGTGAAGAGGAAAAAGTGGCATTCTTATTCCTGCAATAAATTATTCAATAGTCTAGTTTGTAATTCAACTGATTGCGTGAAATATTATTCATAAATGTCAAAAGGAAGAATTCCCAATCAACTTTGTTATAGTGGTCGAGTATCACATTGATGAACATCAGTTTTCTTGGGCCCCTTACCCCTTTAAACAATTTTTCAATGATTTCATGAATGCTCAAGATGAGGGGAATGAATTCCATTACAGTTGGGTACTTTTATTGTTAGGCATGGCATGTTGGAATCCACCCCTTGGCTTTCAAATCAATATGGTGACTACCCCCTCATTTCTCTCTCCATGATTCTTACCACTCTAGTATTCCAAGGAGTTAGAGGAATAGGATTCCATTTCTAAATAGTTCAAGCATTGGTACACCCAGTTGATCAATGCATCTTCCAAGCAAGTCTGCATCCCATCCCACATATTGAACATGTATGAACATCATCTTTGTTTTACATGTAACTTCCATAATGTGGTCATCTTTCCTCATCCAACTACATGGAAATTGAAATCCATACTTCCCTTCTATATTACGAAAAGGGATATTATCGTGAGGGTTGAATATTGGTTGGCCCAAGACCAACCTCCATTCCCATATATACAATCTAAATTTGAAATCAGGTCAAATAATTCTCAGGGACAACCCAAGATTGTAACAGAGGGAGATACAACAAGCTCCCCACTAGTTGTCTGTATAGTGTGTTGTCAACTAGTGGAGTGTCCTTGCCATCCTCAAGTTTGACTCTGGATAATAAAGGATTCGGAGAAGACTTGTAGTCTATCATGTGAAATATCTCAAGGAGATCTTGAGCATACTTGGCATGAGACAGTTTGATTCCTGATGCGTCTTGAATGATCTCGAGTTGAAGGAATAAGTGTAGAGGCCCCATGTTTGTCATCAAAAAACTATCATGCAGAATCTTCTTGACTGCAACAATCGTTGAAGTTGAGCAACTGGTGATCAACAAATCATCAACATACAAAACTAAGAGTAGAAGTGAAGTGACAACATGTAGGAGTCCATCTTGACATACCATGCCCTCAGAGCCTTCTTGAGGCCATAAAGAGATTTATTTAGTCAATGGAACAAAGAGGAATCCTACATAAATCTTTGGGGTTTCCCCATATAAATCTCGTCAAAGATATCACCATGAAGAAATGCATTCTTCACATCCATATGATGGAATTCCCATCCCTTTCCTACTACAATGGAAAGTGCCAAACGTACATAATTGATCTTTTATACTGGAGCGAAGTTATCATCATAGTCAATGCCATGCAACTGTTGAAAGCCTTTGGAAACTAGATTAGCTTTGTATCTGTTAATATTTCCATCCGCTACGCTCTTGGTCCTATAGAACCATCTACACCTGACAAGTTTCCTTCCAGAAGGAAGGGGAACTGGATCCCAAGTCTGGTTCTCGAGGAGGGATTTGTACTCCTCCTGTATGGCATATTCCCAAAAGGGATTTCCAAAAATCTCACCATAAGACCGTGGATCTGAAGACTAAACCAAGAAAATATGCATGGAGGGAAATGGTTCAGTGGTAGTGAGTGAAATAGGAGGCTCCCCAAAATCAGATCGAGTCCTCATAGTATTGGGTGGATCACCAACAATATCCCTTCCATCGTGAAGAATAGTTTGAGCTTACATGGGCCTCTGCTCTGGCTCTGCATCTGCATCTAGATGAATTGACTCCACATATGTCTGTATTGACACTATATATGGATCATCTGAATCCTCT
This sequence comes from Picea engelmannii, assembly GCA_009831015.1. Classification (NCBI taxonomy): domain Eukaryota; kingdom Viridiplantae; phylum Streptophyta; class Pinopsida; order Pinales; family Pinaceae; genus Picea; species Picea engelmannii. The sequence goes on from ML798953.1 coordinate 170,150, forward strand.
AAATCAGAATTCGCATATGAAGAAGAGTCAGCATGTGCATGCTCATCATCTTGGACAAGTGGAAGAATTAAGGTGTCTGCATGCAGCTACTGAGGTACATGCGAGACACTTCTCTCAATGATGAGACAGTTCGAGGAAATAAAAATAAGTATGTATCCCTTCACACTGTCAGGGTATCTAACAAATATACACTCTATGCTTTGTGGATCAAGTGCCTTCCTCTTTTCAGAGGGAATCTGGGCCCATGCACGTGAACCAAAAATATGAAAGTGGGTCATTTTTTATTTGAGGCCGCTCCAAGCCTCGTAGGGGGTATTATCCTTGAAATATATATGGGGAGATATATTTTGGATGTAGGTTTCACAATTAAGTGCTTTGGCCCATAATCTCTGTGGAAGTGACTTTTCATGCAACATGCAAGATGCCATCTCCTTTAGAGATATATTTTTCCGCTCAAAGGGAACTGTGTGCTGCAACTGAATCCCTGCCTCATGACAAAGATTTTGGATCTCATTATTGACATACTCTCCCTCATTATCAGTTCATATGACTTTGATTTTCTTTCTAGACTCTGTCTCAATAAGGGCTTTAAAATCTTTGAGGCATTGAAAGACCTCAAATTTTTTCCTAAGAAAGTAAATCCATGCAGTGGAAATCATCAACAAAAATGAGAACAAACCTCACTTTGTTGATTGATGGATGTGGAAAAGGACCCATGAGGTCAATATGGATCATATCTAAAGGAGAGCAAGCTCTTTGAGTCTTTCCTTTGTCAAATTTCTCTTGAGGGTGTTTTCCAAGAACACATCCCTCACAGATTCCTTTGGAGAAATGGATGTTTGGTAGACCATCAACCAATATTTTCTTGCTAAGATTTTTCATATATCTGAAATTCAAATTTCCAAACCTTTCCTTTCATATCCTACTACTTTCATCAGCATGGGTAAGCAGTAAAGCAGAATTTGTTTCAATAAATTCAGAAAATGTATTCAATCTAGATTGATAATTTACCTCACCGGTAGCAACCCTGGAATTGGTTTGCATGTCATATATGTCCACTGCATCAGGTGTGAATATGAATTTATTTCTGGTGCCATAATTTTTCATCTAATACACAGAGAGAAGATTGACAGAAAGTTTGGGAACGTGTAGCACATTCTCGAAGCTTTCATTGGTGAGTTCAATCCTTCCTTTGTCGGTGACCTCGGCTGGAGAGTTGTCCCCCATCAGAATAGGAGGAACTTTTCATGCATCCAATGAAGAATATATTTCTTTTGTGGCAGCCATGTGATGTGAGGATCCTGAATCTATGATCCAAGCATTGGGAGAGGAGTTGATGGAAATCAAGGCATGGCTAGAATTGCCTTTCTTGGGATTATGATCTTCTGGCTTCTTCTTCTTGGCATCCTCAGGAATGCGATCTCCAAGGTTGTTTTGTTGAATTATTTTATTCATTATATCTATTTGTTTTTTCATGCATGTGTATTATGGATGGAATCCTTTATGGTAGTATGTGCATTTCTCTCCTTTTCTTCCCTTTCCACCTTTGGATCTGGAGGCATCGATGAATGGTTTTGAATACCCTTCCTTCTTCAAATTTGCATGATATTTCCTTTTGTATTTATCTTTATATTTATGATATTGATGGCTTCCATATTTCACAATAAGTGCATGCATATTTGGGTCCTTGATTTTTCCCATGTTGGTGATCTTGGTTTTCTCTTGTGTCAGGGATTCGATAAATTCCTGAGGAGAAGGCATCTTCCAGGTGGATCCAAAGGTTAATTTGACTAAATGGAATGTGGATACGAACGTGGATAATTCATAACCAAGTTTGGAGAGAATGGTGAGGACCATTTATTTCTCCTCCTTAGATTTATCAACCCCGCAAGCTTTGAGTTGCGACAGTAAATCCTTGTATTTTGTAAAGAAATCTTGGAGATTGTCAAAGCTTTTTGGATCCAATGTGAGAAATTCCACCTCAAGCATGCGTCCCCGCATATCATATTTTTTTCCAAATATCCCTGCCAAGGTGTTCCATGCTTCATTAGGGTTTTTACAGGAAGATATGTGAAAAAGGAGACCGGGAGGAATGAGACTGCAAATTGTTCTGAATACTTCATCCATTCGATTTAGATACTTGGATTTTTCTATGGCTAATGCCAGTTCTATCTCTATATTCAAGGTTAACCTGTACAATCCTATGGTTTGGAGATGCATGGTTATTCTCTCCTTCCATGCAAAGTAATTGTAAGGTGTAAGAATGAATTCTTTTGGGAATTCCACTTTTCCATTGTCTTCAATCTTTGGTACCTGCAAAAAATAATTTGGTGTATCTTTTTCTTAGAAGTCCATCATCTCCGATACCATATAAATGTGTTGAACATGCAAAGAATATACCTAGCTAGAAAATACCACACACATTTTCAGAGAGAAATTAAGAAAGAATAAGCAAGATAGAAAGAATTGAAGAATTCTCATTAATCGTAATGAATAATGAATAATTTACACATGATATACTGTGTATAACTCAACCCATGCACACTAGAGGTGAACTAATGCACCATTGTGGTGGTCTAGAGTGATTTGGACACACACCAATAGTTACAAGTGTCAACTGCCACATATTCTATTCTCTCGGGAAGTTACAAGAGTGAACTGCCACCTAGTTGAGTTAACTAGACTATCAGTCTTCAGTTAACTGGATGAAACAGAGTGAAGTGAGGAGTATATCAAGGAATCAAGGGTAATGTGGTAGTATTGTGATGATACCAAGGAAATTTTTTATTAGCATGGTGATGATCCCAATGCTACATGGTGATAATCCCAACGTAGCATCTATACTCCACTCAACTGATCAAACTGAAGATAATATTCTCCAGGTGGGATATTCTCCCCTAAACTTTAGGAGATTGAATAAAGACTAATAAAATAGGAAAAACCTTAGGAAAAATAAATCCTAGGTGTGTGTGAAGTAACTCCAACACTTATAATGCAATTGGGTCTAATGTGGACACTATCACAGCCAAAAATAGAAAGTGGGTGTCCAACACTCAGATCCTAGCTTAGATAACCATTGACTCAAGGTCCAAATGTGATCCTTCACCTCCACTGTGGCCAACCCCAATTGTAGAAGAATCCACATTTCACTCTTATCCATCCAAAACCCGCTCTGGGGATAGTATATGTTGGCATACAACGTCACATAATAAAAATGAGGAGGGTTCTCCCACTCAAAGATGACAAGTTGAAAAATTAATGGAAGAAATTTTCTTGTATTTAGCCAAACAACAAGTCTCCCACAATGACATGATCAGGAAGATGAATATTCCAGGCCAATAGTTTTATCTACCCTCCTTAATAGCATCTCCATCTTCAACTAGTCCAATCATCAAGGTTCTGGGAGTCATTCCTCCTTGAGTGCTCGGTATTGATCCACTCACAGCCATCCCATCAATCTTGGCCATAATCAAACTGGAGTTTTCATGGGTCCCTACAATGAACATCCATAAATTTATTACTTCCCTTGTCCATGAGATTAGAGAATGCGATCAATTCATCCACCAAGAATAGACCCAATCATTCCTCAACTATGAGCAAGAAAATTCTAGTCATGATGCCACATGATCCCAATTACAACGAGAATCCCATGCACGTCAGGAACTCGAAGAGGCCCAAAAAATTTTACAAGACCTACACATGGATGAAGTGGTCGCACACATAGAAAATTAGGGCCAATATGTATTCATTGTTAGTGACCACAATGACATGGTCACCGCTCTCAATGAATCCTATTATTGGGTCTCCCCGCAGGCACCAATGCAGCCAGATATTGCATCTCTACCTAAAATGAAAGCGGTTGCCAAGCATGTTCAGGATCTGCAATCACAAAATCATGAAATTTGGAACCGACTACAAAAAATAATTCTAGAGAAGACCGCCCTCTAGCAACAAATTGCTTAGGACATCACCACCATTCAGGAGAGTTGAAACCATGCCCAAGGATTTATAGAGTTGGGTACTCAAAGATTCAAATTATGGGATTATTTACAAATCCCTCTAGAGCTCACAAGTCTCTATGATTGGACTTCTGCAATAGAGGTTGAAGTTGTGCAACAAAAGTAGGATGTGGGTTCATTTCCTTCCAAAGAGTGTGATTTTTCAATGCATGTCATTTCCACACAAATGTAGGAGATAATTGCAGTTTGGGATGAGTAAAAAAATATGTGAGATTTAATCAGTTCAATAGATGACAAGTCTATGGATTGGTATACTCATTTCTCAAACATACAAGTTTTTGTTAGCCCCCTCGTTGATCAACTCAACATCATACATCAGACAACCTCTCCAGTCATAGCCATCGATGTCAAGGTAATTATTCAACTTTCCAAGGATCTCCAGGGCCAATTCAATGATTCTAAGAACTATTATAAGGAATTTGTAGAGGAAGTCAAAAGCATTGTGGCATCCACCATGGTAGTGATTCCATAAAGCATATGGCTCGAGGACAAGCCAAATAATAGTGGTGGGGTTCTGTTGACACCCAAAGTTTTGGGTTTAGTTTTTCATGTGCACATAAATGAAGTTGTGCGCACTCATTCCATATTTTTGCACGTGCCTAAGGAAATGCATGAAGAATGACATAGATTGCATGCTAGACCAAGTTTTTTCAATTTCTCACCAAGCCAAAAATCTATTAAGTGCATGCTAGTCTAAGTTTTTTTAGTCGCGCTGGGAATCAAGAAGATGCCCATCGGAATCAAGAAAGAAATCATAAGGAAATCTTCTTAAATAATTACTTCCAACAGCATACGGGGACTTGGGACTGCTAGAGGATGAGTTGGCCATGTACTTAAGATTTCCATTGATATAGAAATCCTACGTGGAGCACCAGAAAACACAATAAGCATGTGAGGTAGTTTTTTCATTCAAACAAGTGGAGAAAAGAAAAAAGAGACAATGCTCCCCAACAAAGAAATATATAAAAGAAAGTAGTAATATTAGAAATAGGTTTGGTTATTGATGCGTGAGCATCCTTCCACATCAGCAAATGCACCAACAAGACAATGCATAGGCGTGCATTGGAGAAAGGGAGAGGCACTGACCCTCCCATTTTTAAATTTGAAATACGATACTATAGGGATTAATGTTGTAAGGTTGAGTGAAAACCAAGCCATGCATTTATACAGGCACGCGATAAGGTCGCCTTTAATGGCTAACAAGTTGATGGATCTAGATTCAATTCAGACTAGATGGCCATTTATGAAACTTCAATGTAATAGATGAGGTTAGGTGAAGGAGAGGATAGGCCCATAGAGCCCCTCTTTTGTAAAGAGATAATTGTATGAGATTTCATTATAAGAGTTAGGAGAGTTAGGAAGAGGATTCTAAGAGAAGATCCTAAGAAGCTTAGAAGCTCAGAAATAGGAGGTAGAATAGTTCTTTGAGAGAGATTGAGAGATCTGAGACTCTGTTGTAGTCTAGCCTACACATATTGTAATCAGATTTTCATATTAATGAAAAGACAACATTTTTTTCTTGCAAATGGTTGTTTACGTGGTTATGTGTTTATGTGTTTTATGAATGTATGTGGAAGATGTATGATAGGTTTCATATGCAGTAGGAAGATATATTTCTCTATCTTTGTTGAGTTCATAATATCGTTATGGGTTCTTTAGGCTGTGAAAGGAGTGCACAACATAACATTTGAGGTTTTGTAGTCAACGCAAGGAGTGCGCATCTGAACTCTGTGGAGTCAGAATAGAACGTGCCAGAAGGGTGCACCAGAGTGATAATAACTCAGGAGAAACCTCAAGGTTTTTGAATACCTTAGAGGAGAAGTTGTGCAAAGAAAGAACAGAGAGACAGAGTTAATGAGAAATCTGTGGAGCTCTATCGAGTGGGCATCGAGTAGGTGCAAGTGTGCATAAGGAGAACTCTCTCTCGAGTTTGAAGAGAGGGGTATCAGAGGAAGATACTCACGGAGTTACAAAAGACTCTGTGGAAAACGCTCAACATGGTATGATTTGAGCGCAAGGTTGTCAGGAGGGCACAAAGTTTTCCTTTGAAAGGAAACATAAGGGTCGAGACCCTTTTGGAGTTCTAATTCAGTTTGAAGCTTAGAAGAGATAGTGCAAGGAGTGCATAGGAGACAGACTTACTCCAAGTCCCAGGGCTCAAAAGAGATAGTGTTCACAGAAACGTAGATGATATCTAAGAAATCGAGCTCGCAAGAGGAGCAAAGGCCAAAGCCTTTGAATAATTACAAATTATTTCAAGTCAGAAGAAGTCTAAATCTCTAGAGGAACAATGAAAACAGCTGTTAGATCGATTGTGGGAAGAAGCCTGAACCATTAGATCAGGGTCTAGGGAAGAAAAGGAGAGCGCTGAGGGGGGGAAACATATCCCAGTCATTGGATCTAAGAGAAAAGGATCGACAACTATTTGATCTAGGGTAAATTGCATGAGCTTTAACCCTTATGTGCATAGGAGAATTGACTTGCCAAAATCCCTAAGTCTTGAAGTGATTAAGGACCGTCCATCATCAAGAAGGACCGGTGGCGCAAGATCTACAACTCTGGAGTAGAAGAACTTCAGAAGACTTTGATTAAGGAGAGAGATAAATTTTCAAAGACCCAAAGTAAATCTTGACTGTTGATCGTCAGGGGGCATGTGTCAACAGATTTAAGTCTTCGGGTGAAATCACTCCGGGAGGAACAGGTGCACAGGAGTTGAAACTCTTTAAGTTCGAAGATCCAAAAAGTCAATCATACTCAACAAATTGAAAGATCCTAGATCGAGAGGTTGTAGAACCCCCAGGATGGGAGGGGGGATGCATCAGGTGGTATCAGAGAAATTTTTTTGTTTGTAGACAACAAATAAGGAAGATAGAGGAGAAAGTCGTTATTTTGTTTCCAGACAATAGATAAAGGAGAGGCAGTGAAAGGAGATAGTCTGACTATGTCAAGTAGTATCAGAAGCATAAGTTTTCCTATAAACATCAGGTGAAGGAGGAGGCAGAGTACTTATGCTCTATGAATGATGTTTTCACGAGTGCAACAACAAATTGAACAGCCAGGTGAGTTGTAGGAGGAGTTGGAGATGCTCTCGAATACAGAGTAAGCCACAAACTTGCCAGGAGGGTAGGCAGAGGGTGAAAATGGATATTGAAGACCATGAACATGGTCGCAAGAAAGCCACTTGCAGAAAATAAAGCTAGAGATGGATCTAGAGATCATAGATATTAGAGAAAGAATGGAACAACTGACATTGAAGATGCAACAAGATGCAAAGGTACATTGGAGGTACGAATGGCCTCTGAATAGGAAGGCAAAATGGCCTGTTCAGAAGCTGTTAGCCACAAATCAGAAACAGGTAGTAGGAAGGTGCTTGAGGCATGCTGAAAACCTCAGTGACATAGAGGAGGAGTTGGTTTGCATTTGTAAGCCAGAAGTTGGAGAAACCCTCAGTGATGAGGAAGAGAGGTCAGTAAAAGGTCTCATAAACTGTCAGGAGGGCGGAGATGAATTTTCAAATTGCTAGGTGGGCAAGGATATGATATCAAGTGAGGATCTCATAGACTATCAGGAGGAAAGAAGTGAAAATTCATATTTCCAGGTGAGCAATGAGATGAGATCGGTTGATCTCATAGACTGCCCAGGGGGTAGAAGAGAAATCCTAGATTTTCAGGGAGGCAAGGGAAGTGAGATGAGACTATCTGAGAGTCTCATGAGCTCAAAAGTGAGTTTAGGTAAGAAATAAGTGTTGATAGATGAATATTCATGTGGGTTTGAAGACCATGTGGATGAATATGATGAAAAGTTAAATACTTCCACCATCAAAGAGCAGGGTCAAAAATGCATTCTGATCATTGGGGGAATCAAAACATTCCTACCAAGTAGCCAAGCAGAGGGTAGCATAAGTGTTGCAGGTGAAGCAACATAAGGACAACCAATGGATATTTTCATAAGAGAGGAGAAGGAGAAGACACTAACGTTTTCCCCGGTAGAAGGAAAAGAGCATTCGGCCGAAATGTTCAAAATTTTTAGCCAAGAAGCTAAACAGGAGGTGACTGTAGTACTAGAGCCTACAGTACAAGAGGAAGTAGACAGCATGGATTTTGATGAGCTATATGAAGAACTAGAATCCATGGAGAGAATGGTAGATAAGAAGATTAGGCATATACAACAGGTCAAATTGAAAATAGGTGGACGAGTATACCAGCCTAGGGAGCAGCTGGAAGAAGTTAGAATTGAACCAAAATAAGAGGACCTGACATAAGCTAATTTGTCAGAGGAGGAAGCTGAGCAAAATCTCAGTGATAAAACTGTAGAACAGGAGTCTGCAAAAGGGTGGCAAGCTAATGCCATAGGAGAAGAAAACAACAAGGGGGATCAAGATGATCTACCCATTGATAAGGAGGAAGTGCAACAAATAAGATTGCATAAGGAGAACCAACCATTGGACCATCTAGACAAGGTTGGTTACATCGTCAAGAGGGATAGGTGGTGCAAGGTCTGTAGCTCTGAAGCAAAAGCACTTCGGAAGCCTATGATGAAGGAGAGAGTGGAATCACCGAAGACCCAAAATAAATCATGATCATTGATCATCAGGGGGTAGGTTTCAACAGATTTGGGTCTTTGGGTGAAAGCACTTCGAGAGGAATGAGTGCGCAGGAGTTGAAAATCTTGAAGTCTGAAGAGCTGAAGAGTTAATCTGACTCAACAGATTAAAAGATCCTAGATCAGGATGTCGTAGAACCCCTAGGAGGGGAGGGGGGATGCATCAGTTAGCTAGTTAGATATTGAGGAGAAGAGATTCAATGCGTCATTAGTATTGATCTCTCTCTAATCTTGTTGTAATATTGTAATGATTTTGAATATACTTATGTGTTTGTTGTATGTTTGAGTTTTGAGTAAAGGCGCATTGCACAATATGTTGCAATTCTAAGGATTTATATAGAGAAGATATGAATTTCTATGGATGGCATATGTATATATATTGTGCAATGCATATCTTTGTTGTGATGAAATGGCTCCAGTCATAAAGATGGGACAGTTCTGATCCATTCTATGTCTATCATCTATGAGTTGAATATGTGTGTGTATTGTTTTAATTCTTAGTCCTAATAGTTTGTCATATATGAGCTGCATGGATGCTAATACTGATGACTTTTCATGTGTTTAGCATTCATCCATGTCACAAAACCTTATGGTCTCTATGATCCTCTCTGCATCTTGGTTCAGACCTTCCTCAACCTTGGCCGAGGATTGATATGTCGATGCTCTAGGTTTTTTTTTGGACAACTTTGGATGAACCTTGGGTATAAAATCTCCAGCGTTAAGAAGGAAATGAGAAAGCGTGGATCAAAATGCTCAAAAATGACTACCCATAGATCAGTCAATCAACGATGAATATTTTATGGCTTGGCCTACACCATAGTTTTTGAATGTCCTAAGAATTTTTGCTTCCCAGATAGAGTAACAAATTGTTTCTATTGACCAAGATATTGAAGACTTAATGCAGTAGAGCCAACACTTGTGACATGAATTAGAGATGGTATCAGAGGACAGAGATCAATCCTATACCTTGTGTGCACAAGATCAATTGGAACTAGATTCCATCTCCAGGAAGTTAGTTGAAGTTTATCCTAAGATACAACATGATGCCCCTCATTTGCCAGAAGATATTACTCTTGTTTCCCTAGTGCAATGTCTTGAATTTATTGCAGATGCATGGTCCCAGTTGTCCAAGAAAATAGATATTCTACAAAAACATATGGAATCAATTCAACTGAAGGAGAAAAAGAAACCCAAAGATATGCTTAAGAATATCACACAAGTAGTTGTGGAAGGTTATATTGTTTGGTCCTCCCTTAATGATCGGACTGGAAAATAAAACAAGATTTTTAACATGTTTAATGATTGGGTCAGTATGCTAGAAATAAGGAATAAATCAACTAAAGAGTCGAGAGTAGAGATTCAATATATCAATGCCGAAGCACACTCTCTCATATATCCTATTGCGTAATATGATAAGTTTGATGAAATCCAAGAGGATGAAAATAGATTTGATGAGATGTTTGAAGTTTCCCGAACCGCTAAGAAAGAACTCTGAGACTTTAAACCTCTTGTTCAAGATGCATATGTACAAATGCATTAGTTTGATTTGGTTGTGAATATAGAGTGGCATACTCTGCTTGCCACCAATCTTACATAACCAGATGTTGCTACATCTCAAGAGTTTGTTGTGGGAGCTTCTATTTTGGTATGAAAGTGGCAGCACCGCTTGGAGAATTATGACCATTTCCACCAATAGGCCCTGAATATTGTACCAGAGTTGGTCCCTTCATTTAAGGAAGGCCCTGGTAGAAAAGTGTAAGTTTGAATTGGGGCGAGTCAACAGTTGTGTTCAGGCCCTATTGGGCCCTTATTTTTGATAAAGAATCATGCACCAGTTGGAACTTTAGAAGCATAAAAAACATTCAAATGCATTATGTGCTAGCTAGAGGTCTAGAAGATGACAAAAGACAATACTGTGATAAGAAAACAAGAATACAAGAAGTGACAAATAGAGGATTTGATCTAGTCAAGTGACTTTGTCAAAGACAGGAAAGTATAAATAAAAGAGAAATGTAAATAGAAAAGGCTAATGTTCTTATTGCTAGTGTCGAGTTTGGCCTGATGTTTGTATTGTTGTTGTAACTATGTTGAGTCTAGAGTCTATAATGGGTTATAAGGGATTAGTTCTCAATGTGCAAGATGATGTTATGAAGAGCTATGTGTTTTGAAGGGAGATCTATCAGATCCATTTTGTATGAAGTCTTTGATACTAGTGCTGCTAATATAATGGTGTGATTTGGGCCCTATAATTTTTTTATGGTCATTTATCTTTGTTATGAATGGATCTGTGTTTCTATTGCATATTTGATTCTTATTATCCAGTTAATATTTGAATGCTATCACAATGTGATATATTTGGTTAAGTTATGGATTTGAGTAATATAGAGATATATATGATGTCATGTTCTATATAACTCCCTTTATCACAAAAATATCATCTACGCTTCGGGTGAGACCTCCTTCCCTTGCAAAAGGTTGAATATGGCAATGTCCTAGATTACAACAATACCTTTAATTGGTAACTTCCAAGAACCATTGTCTTGATTTTGTGTTGATAGTCGTCATGACCAATGATCTATAAATGACCATGGATATTCCATCAAAACAATTCATCACAACAGATCCTATATTATATTGAAACCTTTTATTATTTAGGTTTATTTTTCCTTAGATCTCAAACTAATTAATTACTAACTTTGCTTGAATTTATGAAAATAACTAAATACGAAAATGAAAGAATAAGAAAAAATATACACACCTTCCACACGATTCAACACAATATGTATCCTGGGAAACCCAATACAGGATAAAACCAAACCAGAAGGTGAGACCTATGCTCTGCTCTCTTTTCTTCAGTTATGGAAAGCAAGTACAAAGAAAGAGGCACTCACTATGGAGATACCCTTGACACTGTGGCCTGAATGGATGCTACATTATCTCCTACCTTCTCTATTATGCTCTCAAAATACCACTCTTTGGATTCTTTGCTCCCTTTTTCCTCCTAGCTGTTTGGTATTTAACATAGCCCAGTAGCCATCTAGGGTTAGGGTTTTGACTTCCTCGACCCTCAATTAGGGATCAGGTCTAGACCTTCTAGAATCTTACTAAAAGTCCACACGTGGCTAGCCCCATATGTGTGAGTAATGGGGGATGATGTGGCATCCACTCACACCATGGTGGTCAACAAGGTACATCAACTTGTGGGAGGCATATCTTTTGCATATGAGCTTTGATTGAGGTGTTTTACACACCATTGGAAAGTTCTTGGAGTGTAGAACATTATCGAGGATATGTGCTTAAGTTCCAAACTTTGTAACCCCAAAAATTTTCATTTAATGCCTCAAAATGGCTCTTAAAGGTTTCGAACCCCAATTTTCCAAACTGAGACCTACCACTAAAAAGGCCCTACAAGGTGATTCCTCCAATTGTTTTCCACCTAGAAAGTGCCAAACTATATGACAATTATATGAATATCCAATTTGGATCAACCAACCTCTTGTTTGTTTGCGCTCATTACCTAGTATATCTACAAACTCCATTGTCATATGTTCTTCTATCCATTGTTGGTAACATGATTTAATAGTCGAAGATCCACGTCCACGTCTAGGTCTTCAATTTTTCTAATAGAATGCTTATACTTGGCATATTCTCCAATTAAAATAATATTATTTGGGATGTCATCATATTTTACTTAAAATAAACAACAAGATGCATTAATTTTTGGTGGGGATAATAGACTATACAATGTATTGATATTGTATTAACAAATAGATGGAACACTAAATTTCATCCCATATATATTTAATAAATTAATACCACAAATGTGTACCTAATGTCCCACATCATGTCTTATGTTCTCATTTGAAATTTCTCGATATTCATGGCCTCCTCTTACTCCTGAAATACAATTTGCATAATTTTTAATACACCAATTAAATCATTACCAAAAGAGCCTCAAATTCATGGAAAAATGATGTATCAACATATTAAAGAATACTCATCCAAACATGTGTCTCCATCAAAGCTTTGCAATTGTCATCTCCCAAATTGCATGTTCAATGTCATCTCCCAAATTGTATGTTCAATATTTTGATTTTTTCTTGCAAATATGATAGAATTGAATTTTCTAAAATAGATTAATATTCAATCAAATCTCTAACACCAAATTTTCATGCCTATAGACCCTTCCTCACCTACTTTTTACTTCCAAGTGTAACAATTTAACCCTTCCTCACATATCACATACATCTAAGAGTAACGATTTATTATTATAAAAATAATTTAAAAAGATGCTTAAAAATATATTATTATTGTCTTACCCATTAGTTCATTTGCTAATGGCATAGATTCGTTACAATTCATTATATTGTTAGCATTCAAAAATTGACTTATGATAATAAAAGAAAACTATAATTTTTAGTTAAGTGAATATTCTTATACACAACTCAGGGTGAATGTACTTATGGAGTTACTAGAGTGGTTTGGTATTATTGATAGGTGGTAACGGTACCAAAAACAATATTTCAAAATACTTGTGATCGTGAATCTTTGTACATATCAAAATTATACTTATAGAATGGAATGGAGAAAACAAGAAAAAACAAATCTATTTAGAAACAATTTATTTATAACAATAACTATTTTACGTAAATATGTGTTTTATATTTTTACTATTTTTAAAAGAAAATGTATGTGGAATTTTATCCCTTATCTAACATGGGCAGATACCAATCACATCTCTCATCCTAGAAAATTATGTCTTAACGTGCTTACTAAGCACTAAGATGTTGATGAACATCATCATAATCAAGTGAGGAGTTTGGATACTAAACTCTCTTGAATTCTTTTCTTTTGGTGAGTACTTGATTAGTTGGTATAATAGTTTTTCTCCAAATTCCACACTTTTACTATTTTATTATATTATATGATCATGTGCAGATTTTATTAAAGTTTTATCAAAGTATTTGCAAAACTTTATATAGTTATATAGATTAATTTGTTAATTTATGGGTTATGATATAAGAGGACCATGTTAAATGATAATTTTGGGTAGTGAAAATTTTAAAGATGAAAACCAGTTTTTAATTTGTAAACTTTAAAATGTTTGGCTATATTTTTGTAAAAATATTTAAATTTCTAAGGATTTATATAGTTTCTATAAAATTTTAGTGATTTTTAAGATAAAATAATTTTATCCTATAAAATTTCGAAAAATCATTTTTAGAAAAAATGAAAATTCTTGAGAAAAAACATTGAAAATTAAATTTAATCCCCAAATTTTTTTCATAACCTTGAATATCATAATACAAAAATGTTATAGATTAATAACCCCAAAAAAATTAAAAAAACACAATCCAATGAATATTACTAAAATCAATCAATCAACAAGACATGGAAGTTTATCCCTTAAATCAACCACAATAAGAGAGCAAGGTTCCAAGTATTTATTGACCTTTTAAGTATATTATAACCCTTTTGCAATTTTTTAATCCTTCAATCCCATGTGTATATATCGAGATATGCATAGTACTTCCGTATCAATTGGCATACATAATTCATTTGTAGAACCATATGTCGAGAAATCTACAAGATCACATATATAAGTTATATTTTCATCATTGTGTTATCGCCCTCACTTCATCATATTTTGCTCCTGCAAACATTGGTTTGACCTTCTCAATTTATCTTCATAGATATTTTGAATAGCTTTGTCATTACATAAAGTGCAAAGAGTAAAGGCAATGATTAGTGGTGTCAAAAGTGAAAACTTTTGCCATAACGATAGAGTTATGCATTGAGAAAGGATATTTACATGATTTATCCTAAATCCAATTCCCTGGTAATGTTCATGTAGATAAATCATGACATTTGCAACGAGATGCTCAAGAAAGTAATCGATGCTATGGATTACTCAAAGTAATTAGCGTAATAGTCGGTGTAGTTAGTATGAGGTGTTGTG